>CM027405.1:3418526-3439405 GCA_015711505.1 Sylvilagus bachmani | reverse complement strand
AAATGTATTCTTTTAGAATCTTTTTGATCGTTGGAATTACGGAGCCACCGAGGGAGTGGCGGATGGCGGGTGCACGGCAGGGTTTTGAGTTGGACCGCCGCTGCCTCGGGGCAGCCGTCCTGCCCTTGGTCCCTGCCTGGCAGACAGATGTCACACAGCTGCTGGTTGGTGGGGGCGTGGTGACTTCCAGGGGCTCTGCAGAAATGTTGCTTCCCTCCCCTTGAGCCCTAGGGGCAGCGGTGTGTGAGAGCCAGCAGGGCTGGTCCGGGAGCCGTGTCCCGCTTGCACTTCTGTTTCTGATGCTGTGGTTCCTCCGGTGACTCCGAAGACCCATCAGTGCGGGCTGAGAGCAGTGGCATCAGCTTAGCGCTAAGGACACGCCCTCCCCTGCCCCAGCACCTCTGGGGGAGCTGCCGACTCCTCCCCCAAGGCCTCCGTGTTGGGGTGCTTTCTTCCTTGTTTGGTTCATTCCCTCTCAGTGTGTGCTAGGGTTGTTCTCTTGGTATTTTTTCATTTGAGAGGCAGAGAGCACCAGCTACCATGGCCGGTTCACTCCCCGACGCCTGCGACAGCCAGAACTGGCCGGAATCAAAGCTGGGAGCTGGGACTCAGCCCAGGTCTCCCACGTGCGTAACGGGGACCTGGCCGCTGGCGCCACCCCCACCGCCTGTCTGGCTAGGCATTGGCAGGCAGCTGGAGATGTGAGCAGGGCCAGGGATTGAGCCCAGGGACCCCAAGATAACCGACATCTTAACCACTCGGCCAAAGCCCACCCCAGGATCCGCCTTTTTAACTTTTTTTAAGAAATTTTTTCAAGGTTGATTTATTTCCTTGAAAGAACATCTTCCATTCGCTGGTTCACTCCCCAGATGGCCGCGATGGTCAGGGCTGGGCCAGGCCACGGCCAGGAGCCAGGCGAGACCTCCAGGTCTCCCACGTGGGTAGCAGGGTCCCTGTGCGAGCTGCGGGATTCACGGGCACGGTGCAGCCAGGACCGTGCGCAGCCCACACAACGGGCTCTCTGCGTCCCTGGGCCTCGTCTCTGGCGCGGGGACCCATCCCCTCGCCTCTGCTGCCGCTGTACTGGGCCGGCCGAGATGCCCGCTGGCTAGTGTGTATTTATTTGCCCCAATACCTGGCAATCACATCAGTCCTGATTGAGTTAGACGAGCGCGGAATGCTAAGTGGCTGCCGGCCTTTAGCGGCTTGGGTGGCTCTGGCCAGTTGCTGCGTCTCACCTCATTAACCGTGATCTCGGGGGCGGGAGTGGAAGGGTGCTGGGCCCTGGGGCATCCGAGACGCAGCCTCTGTCTTGACGCTGAAGGCTCCCTGGCCTGGGCAGCGTGGGCTGTCAGGGACAGGTGCCAGACCTCCCTCCAGCTCTCCTGTGCGGGCAGTTCCTCAGTCACAAGGTGGTCATGGGACTTGGCGGGGAGGAGCGGGAGGTGGGGGTGGGGGATGGAGTCTCCCCCGCTGCACGGTAAGCCCAGAGGCACGAGGGCTGCTGCGCACACGTGGCCGTGCCGGCTGTGGCAGGCCCTGCTGTGGGTGGGATTCAGCTCCTTGGTGGACTCGGCCGCGGAGCTGAGGGCCAGGGAAGTCTTGGGATTGGGCGGAGGTGCTGGTCCCTGTGAGCAGCCAGGCAGGGGAGGCCTAGAGGGGGGCCGTATGGCCCCTGGGGGCCGGGCACACAGGCAACAGGTGTAAGCATCCAAGCCCCTGCAGGGAGGTAGAAGGTCGGGGGGCCGGCAGGCAGGGCGGGGCAGGTGAGGGCCCCGCTGCTGGCTGGGCACTGCCACCTTCCCACCGTGTGCTCACGTGAACACTGTGCCCCGGAGATGGGTGATGTCTCTGTCTGCCCAGGGCCGGGCAGACCCACAGCCGTGGGAGCCGCCCACTGCGCGAGGGAGCTGGGGTGTGGATACCCCCGTCCCCACCTGCCGCATGTTGAGTGTTGCTCCCAGGGCATCTGTCCCCTGGCTCTGCTGGTCTGTAGCACGGGAAGCCTAAGGGGCTGTCCTAGCAACAGCAAGAGGGAGTCCTCCGGCCAAGAAACGCAGGTGGGCAGGTGGCAGGCGGGCAGGTGCATGCTGGGAGGGAATCGGAGAGCTCCTCCCTTTCACCAGTGCACAGAGGGCGTGGCTTAGCCAGAGCTGAGACTCAGACCCCGGATGGAGCAGGCACGCAGGGAGGGCCTGGCTCTCCTCGCCTGGCCCCGCCGGCCTCAATGCTGTCCCCTGTGGCTGTTACCAGGTGTGCATCGTGCAGAAGCGGGACACGAAGAAGATGTACGCCATGAAGTACATGAACAAGCAGCAGTGCATCGAGCGGGACGAGGTTCGCAATGTCTTCCGGGAGCTGCAGATCCTGCAGGGGCTCGAGCACCCTTTCCTGGTCAACCTGTGGTGAGTGAGCCCAGCCGGGTGCCGCCCCGTGCAGCCGGCGCTGTTTAAGGAGAAAGCAATGGTGTTTCCTCTCCGGGTGCAGATGTCCGTAATACTCTGTCGGCTGCATTTTCGGGCTCCGTTTGAATTTTAACCCTGTTCTCTTACCTGGTGAATAAGAGCTGAAGTGGAAAAGCCTCTTTTTGGAGCACTTGAGCGGATGTATGGGATGCCGTGGGAACGCCAGCGGGGTCTGCCCGGGGAAGTGCAGGGCCGGGGGCAGGGAGGACCGCTGGGCCCCGAGGTTTCACGCTGCACGGATGGCTGGGCGGTGGGCACTTACTCCATGCCAGGTTCTGCCAGCACAGCCCGTGCAGCCTGCCCTGGTCCGTGTTCTGGAACTTTCTCTCTGGCCACGATCTCCACTTTAAATTTGCACCTGAAAGCCTGGCCTCCAGGGCTGGTGGTTCCCCACCTCTGGGCCTGGCACATGCCGTTCCATCTTCCGAAGCACTCCTATCCCGGCCCCTCTGGTGTCTCCTGGATTCCAGCTCATTCCCGTATGGGCCTGGGAAGCCCCTGGGCCTGGGGCCGCTGCTGACCCACAGGCTGGGCGAGCGCCCTGCATCGTCTCCACTTGACCCGACCGCCCCAGCCTCTCCCAGACACAACCCACGCTGTTGGCTGAGCTGCCTGCTCCACCAAGAATGAGCCAGAATCCAAGGGCCGTTTCTCGGTGCTGTGGGGCTGTTGAAGGCGCTCAGCAAATGCTCCGTAAGCTGGATCTGGGGCAGGACAGGGGCTCTGGGAGCAAGTCCTGTCTCCTTGGTGGCCTGGTGGCCCGGAGAGCAGCGAGGGCACCCTGGTGGGGAAGCCCAGCCTCGCCAGCTTCCCTCCCTCCACCACTGCTTCCCGACTCAGAGGCAGCTCCAGAGGCTGGGGTCAGGGCCAGGGAGGGGCACAGACGGCCCCATCTGGGAAGGTCAGGTGGGCGTGGCACCTGTCACTGATGCAGGTCCTGCCCCGGGAGCAGCCAGCAGGTCCTGATCTCAGAGTCTGAGGGACAGGGGTGTCCCTGTGTCTCCACGATGCTCCAAGTGTGCACCTGTTCCAGTTAGGGGACAGGGGATCTTTTGAAGGTAAATTTCTCCTGACACAAGCAACATACTCGTGGCAGAATGCACACTGGGCAGCAGCAGTCATCCGGGTCCCAGCACGCCGGCTGATGCCTGACTATAACCCGCTCTGTCTTCCCTTGTCGTACTCCTACTGTCGGCCACGTACGGCCACACGTGGCGCTGGTGGACAATGCACACGTGGCCCTGCTGTGTCCTGCTTCTCAGATGACGGCAGGTGGGGGCGCCACAGCCTTTGTGGGTCATGTGTGTGGCTCGTGCCATGCCCCTCTATGTAGGACATTCAGCCATCTCACCTGCATCCCATGCTGGCTGCGTAGGGCCATTCGTGGGGACCCTGCCGACGTGCACAGCACTGGGAACGGTGTCTCTGTCTCTGGGCCTGCACTCCCTCAGCGGCCTCTGTTGAATGGGCTGGAGGATTGGATGCATAACTGAGCTTGTGTGATGTGTGTCAGTGCTGTGTGATGTGTCAGTGCTATGATGGGTCACTGGTGTGTGATACGTGTTAAAGGCTATGTGTTGCATGTCAGTGCAATGTGTCACACATGTTAAGGCTGTGTGATGTGTGTCAATGCAGTCTGTGGTGTATGTTAAGGCTTTGTTATGTGTTGCTGGTGTGTGATGTGTGGTAATCATGTGTCATGCGTGTCAGTGCAGTGCGTGGCATGTGTTAAGGCTGTGATGCATGTCAATGCTGTGTCATGTTTGTCAATGATGTGTGTTATGCATGTCAGTGGTGTGTCTCATGTTACTGGTGTGTCACATGTTACTCAGTGTGTGGTGTTTGTTAAGGCTGTGTGATGCATGTCAATGCTGTGTGGCTTGTGTTAAGGCTGTGTTGTCTGTTTCTGGTGTGATGCATGTCAGTGTTATGTGTGACGTGTTGCTGGTGTGTGATGCGTGTCAGTGCACTGTGTGGTGTGTGTTAAGGCTGTGTTATGTGTTTCTGGTGTGTGATGCGTGTCAGTGGTGTGTGTGACATGTTGCTGGTGTGTGATGCGTGTCAGTGGTGTGTGTGACCGGTTGCTGGTGTGTGATGTGTGTCAGTGGTGTGTGTGACCTGTTGCTGGTGTATGATGTATGTCAGTGCCGTGTGTGGTGCGTGTTAAAGGCTCTGTTGGGGGGTTCCCGTCAGAGCAGCCCCTCCTCGGGCTCTGCTTTCTGAGGCTCTGCTCTTGGTCTTCGAGAGCCGGTGGAGCAGTGGCAGACACACGCAGTTCACACGGAAGTGTTGGGAAAGCGACTGGAGGAGGCAGCAGCGTGAGGCGCTCGTGCGCACGGGAGGGGGCAGTCGCTGCCTGGGCCTGGCGTCCCCGTGTGCTCATGGACATGACAGCGGGCAGTCTCCTGCTCTCATCTCTTCCTCCCGCCATGTCCCGAGACTTCAGACACCTGCCATGGCCAGGGTCGGGCCACCGCCTTGTCCACCCTGCACTCCCAGGGACCACGCTGCACCTCGCGAGGTCCCCCCGCTGCAGTCAGTAACCTCTACCAGTCTCCTGGGACACTCTCGTCCTGCGGGAAGGTCCTTAGCAAAAACAGACACGAGGGGGACAGGTGTCTGTTGCATGCCTGGCACCACTGGTGACTTCAGTGTGGGCTCTGAAGAGGCTGGATTTCCAGAACTGCCCCTGTGGGTGGTGTGGACTTGCCACTGACAGTGGGGCAGAGCCGGGGGCTGGGGGTGGGGGTCCAGGCTGCACCCTGACTCTGACACAGCCCCGTGCCACCGGAAAACCTGTGTGAGTGGCAGTGGGCAGTGAGACAGGGCTTAGGCAGGGCAGCCCTGGACCTGGGCCTTGACCCTGGGGTGCCAGGCAGTTCCTGGGGGAGGCGGGGAGGCCAGCGGTCCACCGCAGAGGCCCTGGGATTTGCCGAACGTTGTGTGGAAGAGCTGGGACTCACAGTGGTGCCGAGAGCCTCGGTGCTCTGTGTTCCCCACCCTTTGCTGAAACACATGCCCCTTGCTCTGAGTGCTTGCTCTGTTACTGGAACCCTCCCTACCCCACCCCTGTCCGGAAGTAGCAGCGTCAGCCCTGCCGTTTGTCGACCACCTGCAGCACACCACTCATGTCATCCTATGTCTCTGCTGATCTCAGCACTGTCCTTCCACGCGGGGGTCCTTGCCCGCGGTTTGCAGTGGAGAGGCCGAGGCCCAGAGGTTGAGGGGTTTGTGCGAGGGGACAGAGCTCAGGGGAGGCAGTGCTGGGCTGTCAAGCCTGACAGATAGCACGTGCTGAGATCCACAGTGTGGGTGCTCCCCCGTGGCTGCCCCTGGGCTGACGGTGTGATCTCCTGCCTGCAAATCTGGACAGCGAGGCTGGAAAAATTCCAGTGGCTGCGAGTGTGGGTGGAGCCCAGGATCCTGGCAGGCACTCGGGGAGCGTGTGCGGGAGATGCTGAGAGCCCGGAGTGAGAAGGACCAGGGCGGGCTCCCCAGGAAGGGCCTGCTCTCACCCACTCAGTGCTCAGAGCGGTTCTCCAAGGCAGACGGGGTGCAGGGGGGGAAACTGAGGCTTGGAGAAGCTGAGTGAGGTCCAGGGCTCACGTGCACGGGGATGGAGCTGGGACCCACCCCAGCCTGCCTGACTGCGGAGCCTGCATGTTCTGGAACGTAGCACTGTGTTCCTCTTTCTCCCCAACGGGGCAAATTGTCAGAAAGTGCTAAGGAATCCCAGAGGGAAAACGGCACCGGCCGCTGGGGGTTTAGCCCTGACTGGTCCCTGGGCATCTGCACCTGTGTGCTTGGCTGTGATGTGTGGGGGCCAGGGTATTCCCGAGCGTGGAGTGTGTGGGGCTGGGCCTCCGTCCTGCCACTCTGCCCCCGTTCTGGTGTTCTCTGTCTGACACTTAGACAGCCGGTAGCCAGGACAGCGCCTCCTGCTCAGGTTAGACAGCCTGCAGGCTGCTTTGTGGACAGAGATGGGGATGGGAGCGCGAGGACCACACGTGGGAGAAGAAACCACGCGGGGAAAGCAGGTGCACTCATGAACGGCTCAAGACAGTCCCGTCCCCATCCATGCTCCCGCTGCGTCCCCCCCCCCCCCCCGCCAGTGGCAGGTGGGAGGGGAGAGGAGAGGGGTGTGGCCCACACTCCCCCACCCGCACCTCCCACTCCCTCCAGAGGCCTGTGTGTGCTGGACGCCCGTGGGACTGAGGGCCAGCAGGAGGCGCTGCAGCACCCAGACCGCAGCAGCGTCTGCCCTGGAGCAGGGGACTTGGCCGAGGAGCGGCCGCTTGCACTTGGCGGTGCAGACAGTGTGAGAAGCAGGCAGCGAGTGGCAGTGGCCGCCTAAGGGTCCGCCTGCAAGTCCTGAGTCCCAACATGGCTGCCTGTCCTCTTCCTCACCGGCAGCGCCGGTGCCTCTGGTTCTCCTGGATGCTCTGGGGAGGCGGCGGCAGCTGCTTCCTCGCCCCGAGGTGGGGAAGGGAGCCTTGAATAAAACATCTGTCAGATGCGTGCTCCCCGGCTCCCCGGCTCCCTGGCTCCCCCCATGCCGCCACCTGCCGCCGCTCCGGCGCGTCTCAGCCAGAAAGAGAATCGCAGAAAGGACCCTGCCAAGTGCCCGCCCTCTTTCCAGGTGGTGCTGGACACCTTGACATCCCGCGGAGGGGTGACGGAAGGCCCAGCGTCACCGCCATCTCACCTGCCCCAACCGGTGCCCATATGGGATGCCGGTGCCACAGGCAGAGGATTAACCTACTGGGCCGGGTGCCGACTGTCTGAGGCCGCGTGCTCCTGCGTGTCCGTCTCCTTCCTGCTCACCTGCCGGGTGCCGACTGTCTGAGGCCGCGTGCTCCTCGTGTGCGTCTCCTTCCTGCTCACCTGCTGGGTGCCGTCTGGCATCATCCAGGCTGCCCCATCCGTCGGCCTCCAGTGTCCCAGAGGTAGAAACTTCTAGAATCTGTGGAAGATGAAGCCGGATGCCCCGCGACAGCCCAGCCTGAAAGCTGCCAGCCGGCATCCCTGGGCGTCAGCCATGCGCCGGATCCGACACTTTTTTGAAGCTGTGACGTCGCATCTCAGGGCGGGTGCCTCTCAACAAGCCACAGGTGGAGGACGCGTCTCCCCCCACCTTCTCCGCAGCCAGTTTGCGGATTCCGTGGTGGGGGCAGGGAGACGGCAGCATGGCACTGTTGGAACACGCACGTCTGTGGCTCCCAGTAACCGAGAGAGTCTTTCCAAGGCTGTGGCCGCGGGTTCACTACGTGCTTTGGTTGATGTCCTGCAGGACGGGGGGGGCAGGGGGGGGGAGAGAACGGATCTGTCCACTTCTCATCCTGGCCTCTCCAGGGTGGTGCCGTCACCCCCTGCCAGGAGAGAGAGGCAGAAGAGGAGGAGGGAGGCCCTGGCAGAGGGAGGGGTGTGGACCAAGCCGGATTGCCCGACTGCCACGCGGTGTCCAGACCCCGCGTCCTCACTGCGTGCGAAGGTGGCCCCGGTCGTTTTGGGAGACACGGGGGCGGCAGATCTCGGCAGTGTGGGGCTGGCCGGAAGCTCCTGCTGTCCACGGTGTCTATACTGACGGAGCAGAGCCCGTCTTTCCTCCTAATTACGCTCGTTTGCATGCAGTGCAGTGAAAGGGAAAACCAGCCTCAACCACCCTGACAGTCTCTGCCTTGTCTGCACCCCCTGAGGTCTGTGCTGGGAGAAATGAGACATCCGGGGAGCCAGGAGCCAGGCGCGGCTCCCACGTTTGCATGGTCTCCCCAGGGGAGCCCCGGCCCAGCGGACGGGGGCTTGGGCTGCCTCAGCCACAAGTCTGGCTCCAGGCAGGTGGGTGAAATGAGTGTCATTTCATTAAGTCTGTGAGCCGCTTATCTGTCCGGAGGTAGCCCAGGCGGGGCAGGTCTGGTAGGAAGACTAAGGAGGCGGAGCGGGGAGCGGGGCCCCGGGACGGATTGTAATGAACACGTTCCGTGCTGTGTTGGCATATCTGTGTTGCTGCGTGACTGGAATGTTTGGAAACCCATCGGCATCGTGTGTGGTTTGGAACCGGCGCCCATCCCCCGCCCCCCATCAGCTCTGTGAATCCTCGCTCCCGCCCCTGCAGATTCGTCTTCCGAAGCAGTGGAGCGCCTTGGAATAGGATTTCATCCTGCCGCTTTACGTTTCCCTGTTCTCTTCTCGCTGCTTTTCTGCTCCCCTGAGCTTGAAGACGTTGTTGAATTAGTGCACGCGCACTGCTCCCCTGAGCTTGAAGACGTTGTTGATTTAGTGCACGCGCATCCTGCCCCCCCCCGCCCCCCACTCCGCCTCCTGGAAGCACCAGGTGCTGTCCTGCTCCTGTCTAGATCTTGTATGTGCCATCCCGTTCTCTGGAACTGCCTCCCCCGTTGAGCTCCTATTCATACCACAAAACCCCACCTACTTCTCCTCTTTGAAGGCTCCCAGAATTCCACCTGAGAGATGCTTTTCTTAAAAATCAGTGCTTGGTAGAAAGGAAACTATTTTTTTTTTCTTTTTCTGGAGAACCAGACGCTTCCCTGTTTCTTTTAATGAAAAGTACGTCTGGCTGTGTTACCCTCTTCCCTGTGGCTAAAAGGAAGCTCGGAGCTAAGCTACCTTAAAGAGGCCGCCTGGTGCCACAGGCAGAGACCTGTCAGCAGGCAGGGCTGACCTTGAACCTCAGCTTCCATTGATTACTTCTCAGCCGCAGCACCTCCAGATCCGGGATCCGGACTTACAATGCACACCCTGACACGCCATTGCCGGGAGCCCTCAACGCGGGGGAGGACCTTGGGCGTGCACTGCTTTGGCTCTGCGTTCTCTCTATCCGACTTTCTGATTCCTCCGTCTGCAATGCCCATTTCTGATTCTATCATCGTTTTATTTTCCATGTCACGAGCCACCGGAAGCCGTTCGTGGGGCTGGCTGTGACATGCGATTCTGATATTTGCAGCCTGCACTGTGGTTTGTGGGGGTCTCGGCCCCGCTGCCTCCCCAAGGTTGCTGTCTTCCTGCAGGGCTCGGCAGTGGGATAGGTCCACGAGGACCCCTGGCACGTGCGGAGCCACTGCTTTGTTAATGTCTTGGCAAAACACACATCTCTTCACACGGGTCCCCCAAAGGAGTTCGGGAATGCTGTGGCTCAAACGCCAGATGGAAACCTCTCCAGCTCCGTATAGTCACAGGGGTCCATGGCCTCAGACACAGCTGCAGCCGTGGGGACCCTGAGTGTCCCCACCCAGACGGTCCCTGGGGATGCCGGTGCAGCCAGAGGGGTGCTGAGCCCCTCCACAGCCACGTGCCGCTCTCGGACGTGGGACCCTGCGTGGGTGGGAGGAGCCTGCAGGAGAGCGCTCCGTGCTGTGCCGCGTGGAGCCAATGCCCCGTGCCGTCGGTCCAGCACGGCCCAAGTGGAGTCCGGCCCTGATCTGCTGGCTGGGTCTCTCCCGCCTTTGAGGGAGAGGCGAGTGAGTGGGTGGGGGCTTCCGTCAGAACTCTCTCAGCAACACTGTGGGCTGGAGCGGGCTAGAGCGGGCTGGAGCGGGCTGGAGCGGGCTGGAGCGGGCTGGAGCGGGCTGCAGTGGGCGGAGCTTCCTCCTGTGTCCTCGTGCCAGCTGCCCCTGTTTCTGAGGCTGCAGCGAGCCCTTGGCCCTGGGAGACCCCCGCCCCAGCAGCAGGAGGGGTGGGACTGCCTGAGTGTGGCGCAGCTTTAGGGAATGCTCCTTTGGGTGCAGGGATGGGGCTGCCACCTGGCCTCCCCACTCCCACTGACTGTACCCCCCTCTTGAAGTCTGGGCAAGGACGGAAGTATAGAAGTCTGGGCTGGGTGAGTGCTGCGTGTTCGCTAGTGAGACCCCCCACCCCGCCCCGGTTCCCTGCAGGGACTTTGGATTATGCATGGGGTCTGTGCTGGGCTGCAGGGGGTGGGGTCTCAAGGCTCCTCCTCCTTTGCTTCTGGTGATGGCTAATCGTATGTGTCACCCTGGGTTAAGGGGTGCCCAGGCAGCAGGTCAATGTGACTGCTGGGGGTGCTGGCCAGGGCGGTTCTGCAAGGGGTTTAGCGCTGGAATCTGGCCTGAGCCACGAAGAGCTGCCCTCACCGCTGGCGGGGGGCTCCATGCAGTCCCTGGGAGGCCTTTGGGGGTCTCAGAGGAGGAGGAAGAATGAATTCACCTCAGTTCCCCATGGCTCTGCAGCCTTTGGCCTCAGGCTGGATCCTGCGCCTGCAGCCCGTGGGAGACGGGGTTGGGGTTGGTTTCCTGGCCCCGTTGGCTTGTGAGCGGTGTGTGGCTGTGTCTCCTGCTCGTTCCATTTCTCCCCTCTCCTTCCTCGTTCTCTCCAAAGACAAGGCCAGGGCAGGGCCCAGGGAGACGCCAGGGAGGACGTCCTTGGACCGTGCTGTGGGTTCGAGCCTTCGGAGCCTCCCTGGGCTCAAGTGTGCATCAGCTTGGCTGAGCTGCGTTCCCAGAGCCGGGCGTGCAGGCTGGCAGTGTCGTGGCCACAGTGACGGGGGAGACTGTGTCTGTGTGGGGGGGGCAGCTTGCCCTGGGACGGCTGGTGTTGGGCAGTGCCCCTGAGCTCCACAATCCTCCTGAGTCCATGACAATGATAAAGAGATGCTTACGGGTCACAGTGACACCCTCCTGTGTCACTGCACCCTGCAGGGTGCTTTTCCTTCCGTAGAAGCGACAGGGCAGGCAGTGACTTCCCACTTCCCACGCCGGTGGGTGTTGCGGGAATATACCCACCGCATGCTGTGGGCACGCCTTGCTCCTGGCTGCCCCTCCCCCACGCCACCGTACTGCTTGGAAACAACCGTGGGGTCAGAAGCCGACGGTGGCTTTGGCTCGGGGAGGTCCCAGCAGCTCTCCTGTCGCCCTGATAGCAGCCGTCACCCTGCCAGTGGTGGCCGGTGGCCTGGCGGGGGGAGAGCCGCCGTGGCAGCTGGAGGGGCTGGGTAACTGAACGTCGCACGGTAGCCGCACGGGAGCTGCTGTGCCGGGAGAGGAGCGGCCCGTCTGCGCGGTGTCCGTTGCTGGTGAAGTGAGGCTGCCTGCGCCGGGAGCCTCCCACCCCACCAGCAGCCTGGGGCTTCCGTCCGCTGCCTCCTCTTCTGCTCTGTTGGCTTTCAAAGTGCCGGGGCAGACTCCGAGCCCTGCGGGCCCACTTGCCCGGGAACGGCCTCGCACGTGTCCTGGTTCTCGGAGTCTCAGCAGCGCTGGCGAGCTCAGGCTCGCGCGCCCTGCGTCTGAGCGTCAGGGGCTGTGGAACGGAGCCACACTCAGCACTTGCGCATCGTGTCTGGCTGCGTTTGACCCAGCGGCAGAGGGAGGCAGCCCCAGTGGAGACGGCGTGGCCCCTGGCTCCCCTACTGCCGTCCACCGCTCTGGATCCTCATCTGTCTCCCACTCTCCTGGGGGACCCCATCTCTTGATTTGCACCAGCCCTGTGACCAGCTGTGCTGCCGGCCAGCCCCAGCCCCGGAAACTGGCGGCAGATCAAGAAACACTTGACTTCCGAGGCGCCAGCGCTGTGGTGCAGCAGGTAAAGCTGTGGCCTGCAGCGCCGGCCTCCCCTGTGGGTGCCTGGTTGCATCCCAGCAGCTGCCCCGCTTCCGATCCAGCTCCCTGCTGTGGCCTGGGAAAGCAGCAGAGGATGGGGCAAGTCCTTGGGCCCCTGCACCCACATGGGAGACCCCGAGGAAGCTCACAATGGAAACTGGCAGGTAGGGGCTGCCCAGAGCGCTGTTTAGAGAGAGGGGCTGCGATGCGTGTGAGGAGGAGGGGTTTTCCCCAGGGGAGGGGCCGAGGGCAGCCTTTACTGCCTGCGCTGGGAGGTCAGGGGTCGGAGGCTTCACATTGCTTGTCACTTGTCTCGGTCCCGGCTTTTTTTTTTTTTTTGACAGAGTTAGACAATGAGAGAGAGAGACGAAAGGTTTTCCTTTTTCTGTTGGTTCACCTCCCAAGTGGCTGCTACGGCCGGTGAGTTGCGGCCAGTGCGCTGTGCCAATCCGAAGCCGGGAGCCAGGTGCTTCTCCTGGTCTCCCGTGGGGTGCAGGGCCCAAGGACCTGGGTCATCCTCCACTGCCTTCCCGGGCCACAGCAGAGAGCTGGCCTGGAAGAGGAGAAGAGGAGCAACTGGGACAGAATCCGGCACCCCAACCGGGACTAGAACCCGGGGTGCCGGCACCACAGGCAGAGGATTAGCCTAGTGAGCCGTGGCGCTGGCCTCTCCATGTTATTTTCAAGATCCTCATGGCCCGATGCCCTGCGTCCGTCTTCCCATGCAGCTGCCGCCCCTCGGTGCTTCCGTGAGCGCAGAGATTCAGGGAGAGCGGGTGTGAGTCTGGCCTCGGGCATTCACGACGGGGTGGACGGAGGGAGAGCAGGGTTGGGGAGCTGTGTGTAAGCAGGAGAGACCGAGTGCCCGGAATTCCAAGGCCACCGAAGGGAACAGTGTGCGGAGGAGTGACATCAGCAGCTTGCCTGGACACCACGCCAGCCTTGCCTCCTCCTTGTGGCTCATGTCCGTGACGTTTTAAGGGGACCAGCTCTGTGACCCGCAGCTCGGTGGGTTCCTCGGATGCGGGCTGAGTCGCCTGCGGTGACGTGAGGACGGGTGCAGCACCTGCAGTCTGTCGCGCACCTACTGCGCTAGCTTCTGAGCTGGGCCCCCCGTCCACCTTGTCTCCCCTGGTGACGCCGACTTCCGTCCTAGGAAGCATATGCGGGACCCACGCGTGAAGAAACAGGGTGGAAACTCGCTGCCCTCGCCCAAAGCAGCAGAGTTAACAGGAAACAGAGCGGGACTGTGGCCCCACCACAGCCCAGACGGGGTCCTGGCTCTCCTGGTCCCGGGAGCAGGTTCCGGGCTACCGCCGCAGGCACATGGGGACGAGTGGGTGACTTTCTAGAGGTCGGCTGCCTGGTTTGGACACCGCAGCAGAATGCCTGGCAGGCTCCAAGTCTGCATCATGGAAGCATTTCCGTCGGAAAGGTAAAATATCATGCACACCCACGGCCCAGCACACGTGTGACCCAGCAGCCATTGCCTTGGAAATCGCGTCTTGCTACCCAGGCGTGATGTCGCAGACGGAGTCGCCAGCCTGTGCAGATGCAGCGTCTCTGCGCGTTCCAGGGAAGACAGCGAGGGTCGGAACCAACAGCCCGAGAGCCGAGGCACCCCCTGCTTCCGAGGGTCTAGGTACAGGGAGCTGAGGACCAGCCCCCACGCAGCGGTCACCCCTGCTTCCGAGGGTCTAGGTACAGGGAGCTGAGGACTGCCCCCCCCCCACAGCGGTCAGCTCCTAAGGTGCCTGTGGCTGCTCCGATCGCCCTCCCGTGAGCAGGGTGGGGGCAGCTCCCAGCTGTCCCAGGCAGCTTGACGTCCTGCACATCCGTGGACTGTGGTGGAGACGACAGGTCAGCGCAAGCTCGCCCTTGGGGGATGTTAGCGGTCTGTTTCCTTCCTCTCCTCGTCCTCCTTCTTCCTCCTTTCCTTTCTCCCTCCTCCTCCTCCTCCCTGTCATGGCCATATCATCCATCATTGCAGTGCAGAAGGATCCCCAGGGGTTGGGAGTGACCTTGGTGCGCGGGAGGCGGCAGGTGAATCGCTCCCTCTGTCACCCATTAGCCTCAGATGCGTCATTCCTGCACCCTCGGCCTCCGGTCCTCTGGCGGTGAGCGAGTGTCCAGTCCTTTCAGAGAGGCAGACAGCACCGGCAAGCTCCCGCCAGTGCCGTGGGATGGAATGAGGACAGAGCCCCCTCTTACAGAGAAGGGGGGCGGTTCCAGAAGTCAGACGAGCCACCGGCAAGGGTGGCGACAGATGTGAGCCCCATTGCTCTGCTTCCGAAGCCCAGTCCCTGCGCTTCCTTGCTGAGGCACAGGGGAGGTTCCCTCACCTCAGAGAGGTCTCCTGCAAACAAGATCTGGACATCAGACGGCCGTCGGGGGCCTGGAGTTAGGGGATGCCCAGAACAAGCGAGGAAGCTGTTTGTCATGGTTGGCAGCAGCGAGGCAGCTAGCTGTGTAGCTGCTCCTACTCTTCTATTTGAAGATTTATTTATTTATTTATTTAAAATTCAGTTACACACAGAGAGAGAAGGAGGGGCAGAGAGAGAGAGAGAGAGAGAGAGAGGTCTTCCATCCGCTGGTTCACTCTCCAATTGGCTGCAGTGGCCAGAGCTGTGTCGATCTGAAGCCAGGACCCAGGAGCTTCTTCCGGGTCTCCCACACGGGTGCAGGGGCCCAAGGACTCGGGCCATCTTCTGCTGCTTTCCCAGGCCACAGCAGAGAGCTGGATCAGAAGTGGAGCAGCCGGGACTCAAACCAGCGCCCATATGGGATGCTGGCACTGCAGGCAGTGGCTTTACCTGCTACACCACGGCGCTGGACCCCAGCTTCTCATTCTTATGCCTCCTCTTCCTCCTTCCCTCCCACCATCATCATTGTCATCACCACCATTTAAAGTCTCAAGAGAAAGCAAGAAAGCCTTTGGCCTTGGGAGCAGTCAGAGAAGATTCTGGGTGGTGACTCCTTAGTTACACGGGTCCCCGCTCGCTGGCGGAAGTGCTGAGTGATATGTGGAAAGTGCTAGCTCATCTGTTTAAACACCTGACACAAGGACAGCTGGGGTCGACGGATGCGTTAAAGACGAAGTGTCACTTGTCAAGTCCTAATGGGAGAGAGCCATCGTAATTCAGGAGCAAGCAGTGACACAGCAGCGTGGGGCGTCTCCTTCCTGCAGGGGATCAGGAGCCCGAGGACACAGGGCTGTCACTGGGCTGTAAGTCACAGGGGGCCTGCCTGCGTGCTGTGAACGGCACTGTCGGAGCCGGGAGTTCGTGTTGGCTGCTGTCGGGAGGGTCCCATGGGGTGATTATCAGGCCTGCTTTATGCACACAAGGTCCTGGGGTCACGCCCCAGTGGAACCATATCTGAAAGGGGCCCCACCCCAGGAGTCCTTAGAAAGAGCTGAGCCACTTCCTGCTTGGGCGGGACTTCCTGCCTTTCTATAATTGTTCCGCAGTCCTTTTCCCTCCAAACCATTGTCCGATCAGCTGCAGCCAGGAGCCCAGGTGAAGGCACCGCCCCTTTCCCAGAGGAGCAGCTTCCTCCTGGCATCTCCTGGCGACAGGGGGCATCTTGGTCCTGCAGGACAGCTTCCTGTGTGGCTGTCATTGGTCTTTTGTGTAGTGTCATTTATGAAGTCCTTGCCCGGCCTCTCCTGGGGAGGGCTGAGCGGTGGTGTTGGCTTTTGTTGCATTTATTCAACAGCTGATGCTGTTTTCTTCCAAGCCAACTCTGTGCATTGCTGCCCACGCCCGCACCCCCGGGCCCTCCGAGCAGGGAAGTGGGTAGTGGGTCTGGGAGACCTAGGACAAGGGCGGCATGGTTCTGCATTCTCGCAGACTTGGAGGCGAGGTTGCGATTGACTGCCATCCCTGAAGCTTCACCAAAGCCCCACTGACCCACAGAACTGCGACGTTTTCTGTTCTCCCTGCACTTGTGAGAGAGGGGGGCTGGGGAGCGCGGAAGGTGAAGGGGTGGGCGGGGAGGAAGCGTTCAGAAAAGTGACAGTGACCAAGGATTTGCCGCTGTAGATGTGATGGGGGGTGCCGGTGCCTTGTAGCTCATTGGCGTGTTCGATGAGCGATGCGATTTAGAAGTAGGGAAAGTGCACATGGATTCAGAGTGTCAATAACATATGGCTTCAATTACAGGGTTTGGCCCTTGTACATAGGGGAGTCTCTTGGGACAAATATCGTAGTCATCGAATATGGCATCCAGGAGCCATCTGATTTATGGTTTTAATAATTTGGAGGAAATAAGGTCTTGTCCACAGTTGGACTTGTCTTTCATGTCTAAGGTCTGGACTTGTGGAACAGCATTTGAGTGGTTCCCAGATTGGAAGGCGGGGGCAGGAGGGGCTGAGGATTTTGCTTTGGGGCAGGAGGGTGGAAGGAGCTCGCTCGTGTTTTTGAGTCACAATCTTCTTATGTGAAAAACCCAGATTGCACTGCCAACCTCATGGGATTTTGAGATATAGTGAAATTTATATGGCTAAGGTCTCAGGTTTTTTTTTTCCCCCATTGGAAATCTCAGAAGTTAGGCAGAAAAAAACCCCAGGGGGACAAATACAAATGAACAGCACAGTGTTCCCCAAAAGTTCTCAGCTCTCCTGGAAGGCTGGGGCAAGAAGCGGGCAGGCTCTGGACTACCGGGGGCTGAGCTCGGGGCCAGGGCTGGGTTCAGCTGGCCGCACTCAGCTCTCCTTGTCCAGGGGTCTCAGGTATTCTAATTCTTCTTTTTAAAATGTTTTGTGATTTTTTAAAAAAATATTTATTTTATTTATTTGAAATGCAGAGTGGCAGACTGAGGGAGAGACAGAGGGAGAGAGATCTTCTGTCCTCTGGTTCACGCCCCAAACGACCATCAAGACTGGAGCTAGGCTAGACGGAAGCCAGGAGTCTGGAACTCCATCCGGTCTCCCACATGGGTTCAGGGACCCAAGCACTTGGCTCATCTTCTGCTGCTTTCCTGGGTGCATTAACAGGAATCTGAGTTGGAAGCAGAGCAGCCAGGACACAACGTGGTGTTCTGAGAGGGGATGCTGGCTTGACCCAGTGCACCACAACACTGGCCCCTGCAGTTATCATCTTAGAAAACTGTTGTTACTATTATTGTTACTGCTGTGCTTTTTTTTTTTTTTGAAAGGCAGAGTGGGTGGACAGTGAGAGAGAGAGACAGAGAGAAAAGTCTTCCTTGCCGTTGGTTCACCCTCCTATGGCCGCTGCAGCCGGCGCATTGCACTGATCCGAAGCCAGGAGCCAAGAGCTTCTCCTGGTCTCCCATGCGGGTGCAGGGCCCAAGCACTTGGGCCATCCTCCACTGCCCTCCCGGGCCACAGCAGAGAGCTGGACTGGAAGAGGGGCAACCGGGACAGAATCCGGCGCCCCAACCAGGACTAGAACCTGGTGTGCCGGCGCCGTAGGCGGAGGATTAGCCTGTTGAGCCGTGGCGCTGGCCACTACTGTGCTTTCCCATGTGATATTTCCATGGGCCAGGGGCCCATCTATCCACCTTCAGGGCTTTGTAAGCTGGGGAGGCACCTGCTCCACTCTTTAGGCTGCAGGGCCAGGCAGACCCAGAGGGAGGGGGCAGATGCCACCTCTCCATGGGGGTAGCCACAGAGCGTTTGCTATCTACCTTGAATCCACCAGTCTGATCTGTCTCTGGCTGTCATGTGGACGACTGACAGGGCAGAGAGCAGGAGTTTGTGGTGGCCCAGGAAAGATAATGGTGTCCTTGATGAGGCTTCTATCGAATGAAGTAGATGAATGTGGGGTGTGATTTGGGTAATGAATCAGCTAATAGACTGGGGTTGGAAGGTAAAAACTACAAGGCCAGTCTAAAGGGACTGAGGGATTCTCCAAGTTGGGAGTCCAAAGGAAAAATGGAGCATTGCCTGAGGATACTTGAGAATACTTCATTCAACCAAGTCCCAAAAACCATCAGAGCTGAACCCTCCCGGGAACTGTCCAGGGTCCTGAAGCAATCCTCTGTTTCCAGCCCTCTGTCCACCCAGCAGTCTGGCTCTGGGCCAGGCACGGTGATACACACTAGAAGCAAACAGAGCAGGATGAGTCCCAGCTCTCGGGGAGCTTCAGTTATTTTGTGGTGATTGACAAGAAGTCCCAGGACCGTGTGACGAGTGCCGAGAGAGTGCACAGAAAGGGGACCCTGAGTCAACCTGAAGACGTCAGAGAAGGCTTTCTGGGTAGAGGGTCTTTGAGCTCAGTGGGGAGGGGCAGTGATGGGTCTCCAGGTGAGGGGGTTGTGGGCAGAATGTATTGCACACCTAAACATCTTGCAATGACCACAGTGTAACATGCAGAACATCAGATGAGTGGAGTTGAGACTGGAAAGGCAGATCACCAAGTGTGTGGCACTTGGGATCTTAGACTTTGTCCTGGTGACAATGAGGAGGCACAAGGCTGTTAAGTGGTGGAGGGGGAATGGAATGACCTTGTGCCTTAGCCAGATCTCCATGGGAGTGTGCAGCTGAGCAGAGACAGGGAAGCCAGTGAGGTCTCTGTTGCAGTCATCAACTGAGGTGGAAAACCACTCCCTCCTCCTCTTCTTTGTCAATGAGCTTCCCTGATAGCAGTCTCTACTGGGAATTCCATCCTTCAAGCAACTTGTAGGGGAAGAGTTGCTCCTAGCTCATCCCACCTCCCTCAGCCTCGCTGGAGTTCTCAGTGCTGGACTGCTTTGCCTATCAGAAAGACCTCACACTGAGGGTAGATGGTCCCTGTGTGGGTGCTGGGCTTCTGTGTTCTTTGGAGCTGGCCTTCCGGGAGCAGTTGATGTCTTCCTCTGTGATGCTCCCTGTCCTATCTCAGGCTGATGGATCAAGAATTGGCTTTTCATGTTTAAGTTCCAACATCGGCTATTGGAGGGAGGTAGCAGGTGGCATCAGTAAAAAAAAGATGCATCCTTTTATCCCAAGCTAGAGCAATAAAATACACACAGTCACTGTCGTGGGCATGCATTCCTGAGGTGTCAGGGAAGAAACACTCTCAGGGGCTGGTGACAAAATTCCTGCAGGTAATAAGAAGAGACGGCATCTAACTCATTCCTAGTATTCAGGCCTGCAAGAATGGTGCTGTTTACCGAGACGGGTAACAGGGGGACTCTGTCGGGAGGGAGGTGACTGGCGCAGCTGTGGAATGGGACGTAACAGATGCTGTTAGTGCTCCATTCCCATGGCCACGGTTGCTTGACTATGCTTCCTATGGTCTGGCCTCTTAAGTGGTGATGAGCCGACAAGGGCTCCTGCCTCATGGATGGGGCAAAGGCCCTTGTTAAAAGAAAGTCATCGTGCAGCATTTGGCCAGCCTGCCCTCTTGACACAGGAGGCAGTGATCAGCCATGTCCTGGGACCGGAGAGCAGCCCTCAGCAGACAGCCAGACCTGCCAGCCCTTGGTCTGAATGCCCTGCCTCCAGAACTGGGGGAAGCACACTTCTGCCCTTCATAAACTACCCAGGTGAGGGCAGTGCTCTAGCGGCACCAGTGGGCCACGACGGTCCCTCCCGTCGGCACTTTCCCTGGCTTGCCAGCACTTAGCGGACGTTTTGGAGGGCTACTGTCAGCCTACCGGAACCTTCTTTGCCTGGTGCATAAAGAAGTGGAATCACCTGGGAATTTCTGTCCCTTCGGGCTCAGATGTGCACCCTCCATCCCCTCGAGACCCAATCAGGGTTGCTCCGAGAAGGGATGCTGTCTGCCAAACTCCGCGCTGCACCTTGCTTCGGGACGTAGCTTGATGTCACGTCCTTGTTTCTCCTCTTTCTCTTGGTGCTCCCACTGTGCATTCCCTGCTGGTTTTCCTGGGATCTCTTTCTACTAAGAGCAGTCAGACAAGTCTCAGGGGTGCTTCTGGGGAATCCAAAGATTGGGAATGATAATTAGCAATAGTGATATCCTGGCATAGTGAGGCGTTAATACAGCAAGGCTGATCAAGCCCTGTATGGTAATGACTGGTACACAGTAAACATTCAAGGACTGTTTGCTAGTTTTTCTGAGATTTAAAAAAGTAATTCTTATCTATTTGATAGCTGTAGCAAGAAAGGAAGATATCTCCCAATTGCTGGTATACTCCCCCAAAGCCCACAACAGCCAGGACTGGGCCAGGCTGAAGCCAGGAGCCTGGAGCTCAGCCTGGTTTCCCGTGGGTGGTAGGGAACCAAGGACCTGAGCCCTCAAGTGCTGCCTCCCAGGGTGTGCATTAGCAGGAGCTGGAATCAGGGTCAGGGCTGGGAGTCAAGTCCAGGCACTTCTGTATGGGACATGGGTGTCCCACCAGCGTCTCAACTGCCAAATGCCTGCCCAAGGGAAGAGAGTGCAGAAAGGTTAGTTGAGGTTCCCACTGTCATCCGTGTCCTGGTTGAGCAGACATTGTGGAGCAGCGGGTCCCATGAATTCCAGGACTCAAAGGTCATTCAGCACTCAGACCGTCCCAGCAGCACTGTTTGTGGCAGGGTGTTCCTGAGTGAGTTCTCTGGTGGCTGATTGGTGCCGCGAGCAGACACAGGCAGAACCGCGGATGCAGCCAGGTCTAGAAATCCACCCACTGCTATTTCAGTTGGCTGGTTGACACATCCTCCTGTTTTCAGTCACACTTTAATTCCAAAGGTTACTGTCCTGTTGGGAATTGGCAATTCTGTGAGTTCTGCTGACGTTTCATCTGCAGGTCACCTGAGCCATGGGAGTGATACCTCCTATCATCCATTCAATATCCCACCATAACCCTGATACTGCACCATCCACCTGATACCCACCATCCACCTGATACCCACCATCCTCCTGATACCCCACCATCCAACTGATACCCACCATCC
>CM027405.1:3386948-3418026 GCA_015711505.1 Sylvilagus bachmani | reverse complement strand
CCACCCTATACCCCACCATTCACCTGACACCCCTCCATCCACCTGATACCCCTCCATCCACCTGATACCCCACCATCCACCTGATAACCCACCATCCTCCTGATACCTCCTACCATCTACCTGTTACCCCACCACCCCCCTGATACTCCCCACCATCCACTCAGTCTGCCTTGAAGGAGAGGCTGCTTAGCCAAGTGTCTCATTGCCTTTTAATTCTTTCCTAAGGATTTATTTATTTAGAAGGCAGAGTTAGAGAGAGAAGGAGAGAGACAGAGAGACAAAGAGATCTTCCATCTGCTGGCTCATTCCCCAAATGTCCCCAGCAGCCAGGGCTGGGTCAGGTCGAAGCCAGGAGCCCAGAATTCCATGTGGCTGCAGGGACCCGAGTAGGTAGACAATCCTCGGCTGCTTTCCCAGCATAGTAGCAGGGAGTTGCATCAGAAGTGGAATTGTCAGGACATGAACCAGCGCCCAGATGGGATGTCGGTGCCGCAGGCTGTGGCTGAACCCTAATTGCCTCTCAGCTGCAAATTCTTTTATGCTGCTCATTTGTAAAGCAGGTCAAGCCCAGAGCTGCACGTGATTGGACACTCTATGGAGGTTTATAAATGAGATCAAGGAAAGTCCATCTGTGGCTGCGTCCAGGGAGACGCACAAATGAAGTGGGGACATTCTGCTTAGCTGTGAGACCTCTCTCGACCCAAATAACCCAATCTCTCCATGAGTCACGCTGCTGTCTCTCCCAAGGCACCAGTAGTCTTAATATTGTAGATTTTTAATACTTTATTAAAGGAGAAATGACAGGGGTTTGTTTTTTTTTTACCCAGAAAGTCTGAATTTGTAGCTACTTCTAAAAACCCCATTACCCAAGGCAACACATCTTTATCCAGTACTTCCCCATGTCGTGTGTGTCTTCATGCAGAGTCTCCCTTCAAGGGAAAAACCGGTTCTTGCCAGGAATGTCTCCCTGTTGCTATTCAGACTTAGCAGAAGACTGGGCGGCGAGCTCATGACCCTTAAGAAATGACTGGCAGCAGATCGAGTCCCATCTGACACTGACCCTCCCCAGCCGTGATGTTTGTGGGCACTGCCTGCACGTGGCTCGCAGGAAGCCACAGCCTACAGTGCCCTCTGTGTGTTTTCAAATGGGACCTGAGTGGTGGTGTGTGTGTGAAAGCTGCTCGGAGCGCCATGGAGTTGGAGGTTTCTCTGCACTGGTGCCTTTGGCTCTAGCACCTCCGTTACTAATGCAATGAGGATCTCGTTGTGCAAATGCATCCCAGCATACTCACCGGGGCTGCCGCTGCTGGGGGTGACTGGTGCTGCTTCCGGTTTGCTCGAGCGCATGCGCTGCTGTGAGTGTGTGTGTGTGTGTCTGTCTGTCTTCCTCGTGTCGGTGCCATGGTCCGTGACACTGCTCATGCAGCAGAGTGGTCTTGAGCATTGTCACGTTCACGCCGGTCGCCGCACCCCCAGCGCTTGTACCAGCTGAGACCCTCTCCAGGATGCCCGTCCTTCCTGGTGCCGCACAGCCACGCCGATGCCTGCCTGTGGCACAGTTTAAATGATTTTCCCCGTCTGGTGGGAGTGAAATACTCTTCCTGTTGTTTGAAACTGCACCCTGCATCACTGGTGGGGTCGTTTGTATTTTGCTGTTGGGTTGCAGGAGTCCGTTATGTGAATTCTTTCTGAGATATTTGCTGTGATGTTTCCCCTCTGGTCTTGGGGTGTGCTGTTCCTTGTCTAGTTTTTTGATGAGAATAAATCTATAACTTTGATAAAGTTCAGTTTATCATTTTTTCCCTTTTGGCCATTGCTCTCTCCACCTTTTGCTCATTTTACTTTTTAGAATTTATTTTTATTTTTTACTTAACCCCTTTTGTACATTTTTAAAATTGGGCTACTGCTGGGGCCAGCACTGTGGCGCAGTAGGTTAATCCTCTGCCTGCAGCGCCCACATCCCATTTGGGCGCTGGTTTGAGTCCCGACTGCCCCACGTCTGATCCAGCTCTCTGCTGTGGCCTGGGAAAGCCGTGGAGGACGGCCCAGGAGCTTGGGCCTCCGCACCCACAGGGGAGACCTGGAGGAGGCTCCTGGCCCCTGGCTTCAGATCAGCTTAGCCCCGGACGTTGTGGCTAATTGTGAACCAGTGGATGGAAGACCTTTCTCTCTCTCCCTCTCACTGTCTGTAACTCTGCCGCTCACATAAATAAATAAAATCTTAAAAAAAAAAAAAAAAAAAACCCTGGGCTATTGCTTTTTATGTCCTGTCTAAAAATCTCTCCCTAAATCCTCGGGAAGGAATTCCTGCGAGTTCTGCAGTCTCCGTCTCTGACTTCCTGGGTCGCACAGGGAGTGACCCCGGAAGTCCTGATGCCTAGTGGCCGCCAGATGTCCCACCACTGTCACCAGCACGCCCCTTTTCCTGTTCCATGGCCTCTCTCGGGGCCTTCAGTGAAATCAGCATGCGTGGCTCTATTTCTGGACACAAACAGACTTATTCACGTTTACCTCCTAGTACACTAGCTTTTCAGTAGCTCTGAGGATTGGGCAGTATAAATACAATTCTTTTCTTTTAGTTTTTAAGATTATTTTGACTATTTTAAATAGTTTTCAGATCCCTTTGCATTTCTATATTAATTGCAGCATCAGCTTATGGACTTGTTTAAACAGCACGCTGGCATCGTAGAAGTGTTTGTTTCCTCTAGGTGAAAGGCAGAGTAAGAGAGAGAGAACGTGAATGAATGAATGAATATGAATCTCTTTCATATGCTGGTTCACTCCCCAAACACTTGCAACCGCGAGGGCTGGGCCAGGCACTCCATCCCTGTCTCTCACGTGGGTAGCAGGGGCCCAGGTACTCGGGCCATCATCCCCTGACCCCTGGACGCGTTATCACGAAACTGCATCGGAAACAGAAGCGCTGGGGCTGTCACCAGCACTCCCAAGCAGTGGCTTCATACCCATGCCCCAGCGTCCTCGCAATTAGGGTTCAGAGAATCCAGACATTAAACTTGTGCAGAATACACAGCTTTTCCAGCCCATACGGATAATGCACCTCAGCATTTATTCAGCTTTTCTTCCATTTTGCTCAGTCCTGTGGGAAGAGGTCTTGCAGACTTTTGTGGACTGAGCCCTGTATATCCTGTTTTTATTGTTATTGTGCACTGTCTGCTTTGTTTCAACTCTTTGATGTTCAAGTATAGAAACACTGAATACTGGTCTTGTGTCTTTCAAACTTGCTAACTTCCTATGTTCTAGCATTTTGTTTTTGGTTACTTCTGAGGGTTTTCCAAGGAGACAGTCACGCCATCTCTGGCGAAGGACAATCTACGGATTCCTCCCACTGTGCATGCCCTTGGTTTTCGGGCTGCGTTGCTGCCGTCGGTAGTGGTGGTTGGTGTTTCCAGGCATCACCCAGAGCGATGCCCAGAGCAGGGGTCTCAGCCCTGCTGCTGTTATAGCGGAAGGACTCTGTGCGCCCCTGAGGGGACAGAAGCTGTGGGTTTCCATGGATGCACTTTATCAGGCTGAGGGCGGCCTCTCCTGTTCCCGGTGTGCTGAAGTCTTCACAAACATTGAATTTTGATGTTCTTTCTGAATTTATTAAAATGATCGTTTGGCTTTTCTGTTTGACTCTATTAATATGTTGAATGGCATTGATTAGTATTTGAATGGTAAATCAGCCTTGTATTCCTAGGAAAACCACAATTAATCTGAAGTCTACCTTTTTTTTTTTTGCTAGAAAGGAATGAAATATTTTTCCATCTGTTTTCCTGGGAGCGTTATCTGTGATTCTTTCCAGGCTGTGTCTTTACAAGCTCTAGGGTTGGAGTTATGCTCGCCACATAAAATAGCTTCGAAATGCCCCTCCTTCACTTACTAAAAGTTCATGGGGCCAGCGCTGTGGCGCAGCGGGTTAATGCCCTGGCCTGAGGCTCTGGCATCCCATATGGGTGCCGGTTCTAGTCCCAGTTGCTCCTCTTCTGAACCAGCTCTCTGCTATGGCCTGGGAAAGCAGTGGAAGATGGCCCACGTCCTTGGGCCCCTGCACCCACGTGGGAGACTCAGCAGAAGCTCCCAGCTCCTGGCTTCGGATCGGTGCACCTGTGGCCATTGTGGCCATCTGGGGTGTGAACCAGTGGATGGAAGACCTCTCTCTCTGTCTCTACCTCTCTCTGTTACTCGGTCTTTCAATAAAATAAATCCTTTTTTAAAAAGGTGACGGTGGATAGGCCTTGGTGCTTCCAGAAACCTGTGTCTGAGAGGTGACTGGTGGCTTGGCGAGTGAAGCTACCTTGGATGCTCACCTCCCATCTCAGCGTGCGGGGGACAAAGGCTCTGCTTCTGATGCAGCGTCCATCTAATGGATCTGGCCCACCAAATGCTGGCCCAAAGTACTCGGGCTCCTACCACTCCCCCGAGAGGCCCAGAGGGAGTTGCCGGCTGCTGGCTTTGGCCTGGGCTCTGATGGATATTCCAGTTCAGACTCCCAAAGCCCTTATCAGTGTGTCCATGACCCTCCTTAAGAAATAATGGAGGGACTGGCTCCATGGCTCACTTGGTTAATCCTCCGCCTGTGGCACCAGCATCCCATATGGGTGCCGGGTTCTAGTCCCAGTTGCTCCTCTTCCAGTCCAGCTCTCTGCTGTGGCCCAGAAAGGCAGTGGAGGATGGCGCAAGTGCTTGGGCCCCGCACCCGCATGGGAGACTAGGAGGAGGCACCTGGCTCCGGGCTTCAGATCGGCATAGTTTTGGCCATGGCGGCCATTTGGGGAGTGAACCAACGGAGGGAAGACCTTTCTCCCTGTCTCTCTCTCACTGTCTATAACTCTACCTGTCAAATAAATAAATAAATAAAAAGAAATAATGGAAGCATACACCCTCACCTGTTAACACTGACCCTCCCAACTGTAATGTTTGCAGTAATTTTCTACATACGGATCTCAGCAAACTACAGCACACAGAATCCTTTGCAGAGGTGCAAGTGGGCGTGTGCAGAAGGGAAGAGGGGACACTTCCTTGCAAGATTTTCTTGGCTTAAAATAAGTTTATTGTAATTAACACACAAGTTGGGTTTTGTTTTGTTATTCATTTTGACAAACACTGCCTTTTAATTGGAATATTTAATCCATTAATATTTAATGTAGTTATTCATGTGCTTGGGTTTAACTCTCCCACTTTGGTATTTGTTTAATTTTGTGTCCCATTTCTGCATTATCTTTTTTTCTTTGCCTGCTTTTCATAGTGATTCAGATGTAATTTAGAATTCAACTATATCTTCTTTTTTAAAGATGTATTTATTTATTTGAAAGGCAGAGTTACAGAGAGGTAGAGAGAGAGAGAGTGTGTGTGTGTGTGTCTTCCATCTGCTGGTTCACTCCCCAAATGGCCACAACAGCTGGAGCTGCGCCGATCCAAAGCCAGAAGCCAGGAGCTCCCTCTAGGTCTCCCAAGCGGGTGCAGGGACACAAACACATGGGTCATCTTCTACTGCTTTCCAAGGCCAAAGAAGAGAGCTGGATCAGAAGTGGAGCACTCGGGACTTGAACCAGTACCCATATGGGATGCTGGCACTGCAGGAGGCTTCTTTACCTGCTATGCCACAGTGCCAGCCCCCATATATAATTTTACGAACATAACTTCCCACCCTCACTCCGGCTTTTCTTATTTTATTTTCTGGGATAGCGTACTTTCAGTTTACTTTACAATCACAAGCTTAATCTTCCACTAAATAAATAATTCAACAGGTAGAAAGACCACTGTTTCTCAGGATATAGAGAAGGGCTATAAACAATAGTCAAATGTTAATATGACAGTTTCCCTCATAAATATTCCCTTTTTGTGCTCTTTATATTATTACCACAAATGAGGGGAAAGCATATGATATTTGTCTTTTGGGACTGGCTTATTTCACCAAGCATTGTGGCCTAAGTGCATCCATTTTGTTGCAAAAGACAGGATTTCATTATTTTTATGACTGAGTAGTATTCCAATTCCATTGTCTTTATATACCATAATTTCTTTATCTTGACATCAGTTGATGGACATCTGGGTTGATTCCATGTCTTATCTACTGTGAATTGAGTTGCTATAAACATGGCTATACAAATAACTCTTTCATATACTGATATCATTTTGTTTGGGTAAATTCCCAGGAGAGTGGTGGCTGGGCCATATGGTAGATATATTTTCAGATCTTTGAGACATCTTACTGTCTTCCACATGGATGTAACAGTTTACATTCCCACCAACAGTGTATTTGGAGACCTTTTTTCCACATCCTTGCCAGTATTTGCTATTTTTTTTTTTATTTCTGTATGAGAGCCATTCTAACAGGGATGAGACGAAACCTCATTACGTTTTGATTTGCATTTCTCTGATGGCTAGTGATCCTGAGCGATCCTGATCCTGAGCATGTGCCTGTTGGCCTTTAGGATTTCCTCTTGAAAAATGCCTGTTCGTGTCCTTTGCCCATCTCTTAATTGGAGTGCTTGTTCTATTGTTGCATTTCTTGAGCTCTTTATAAATTCTGGATATTAATCCTTTATCAGTTGCATAGTTTGCATATAGTTTCTCCTATTCTGTCAGTTGCCTCTTCAGTTAGTGGAGTGTTTCCTTTACAGTGTAGAAGCTTCTCAGCTTGATGTATTCACGTTTGTCTATTTTTGTTTTGATTGCCTGGGCTTCTGGGGTCTTTTCCAAGAAGCTTTGACTATACCAATGTCTTGCAGTTTCCCCAATGTTCTCCTCTAGTAATTTTTTTTTTAATCTGACAGGTAGAGTTAGACAATGAGAGAGACAGAGAGAGAGACAGAGAGAGACAGAGAGACAGAGAGAAAGTTCTTCCTTCTGTTGGTTCACCCCCCAAATGTCCTCTATGGCTGACACTGCACTGAGCCAAAGCCAGGAGCCAGGTGCTTCTTCCTGGTCTCCCACACGGGTGCAGATGCCCAAGCACTTGGGCCGTCCTCCACTGCCTTTCTGGGCCACAGTAGAGAGCTGGACTGCAAGAGGAGCAACTGAGACTAGAACCCAGCACCCACATGGGATGCCGGTGCTGCAGGTGGAGGATTAACCAAGTGGGCCACGGCACCGGCCCTCCTCTAGTATTTTGATGGTATCAAGTCATATATTTAGATCCTTGATCCACTTATAGTTGATTTTTATAAGGCATAAGGTAGGGATCTAGTTTCATACTTCTGCATGTGGCAATCCAATTTGCTCAACACTGTTTGCTGAAGAGTCTGTCGTTTTTCCAGGGATCGATTTTAGCTCCTTTGTCAAAGGTTAGTTGGTTGTAGATGTGTAGCTTAATTTCTGGGGTTGCTAATCTGTTCCATTGGTCCACATGACTATATTTGTACCAGTATGGGCTGTTTTCACTATAATTCCCTGTAGTATGTCTTGAAATCTGGTATTACAATGCCTCCTAATTTGTTTTTTGTTGTTTAAGATTGCTTTAGCTACTTGGGGTCCCTTTTGTTTCCATATGAATTTTAGGATCATCGTTTTCTAGATCTGAGAAGAATGGCCTTGGTATTTTGATTGGGGCCACAGTGGATCTGTAAATTGCTTTGGATAGTATGACCTTTTTGATGACGTTAATTATTCTAATCTATAAGCATGGAAGAGTTTTACATTTTTTTGCATTCTATTTATTTCCTTAGTGCTCTATAATTTTCACTGTAGAGATCTTTCCTGTCCTTGGTTAAATTTATCCCAAGGTATTTAGATTTTTTAGTAGCTATTGTGAATGGGTCTGATCTTACACATGCTTTCTCAGCCATGGCATTGTTTGTGTATGCAAATGCTCTTGAGTTTTGTGTGTTGATTTTGTCCTGAAACTTTGCCAAATTCCCTTATAAGAATTCCATAATCTCTTCATGGGGTCTTCTGGTTCCACTAGGTATAGCATCATGTCATCTGCAAACAGGAATAATTTGACTTCCTCCTTTACAATTTGTGTACTGACTATTCAAATCCAATAACACATCAGAAAGGCCATTCACCCTGACCAACTGGGATTTGTCCCAGGGATGCAGGGATGGCTCAGCATACACAAATAAATAAATGTGATGAGTCATGTTAACAAAGTAAATAATAAAATTGTATGAATAGCTCAAGAGAAAGCTTTTTATAAAATACAACATCCTTTCATGATTAAAAAAAAAACTTAAGCAAATTGGGTATAAAAGGAACATTCTGAAACACAACAAAGGCAATATATGACAGACACAAACACACCGCCAACATCATAGTGGATGGGAAAACGCTGGAAACATCGTCACTAAGATCTGGAGCCAGACAGGGGTTCCCGCTCTCCCCATGACTATCCCATATAGTTCTAGAAGTTTTAGCCAGAGCAGTTAGGCAAGAAATAGAGAGCCCTCTCATCTTGAGGACTTTGTGTGTGTGTGTGTGTGTGTGTGTGTGTGTGTGTGTGTGTTCGATCTGAATGCCTCCTATTGCCTCATCTTAAAATTAATTGATTCTTTCCTCTCCCTGGTCCAGTCGGCTCTTAAGCCCATCTGAAAAAATTTTTTATTTCTGATACTGGATCATTCATACCCAAAGCTCCATTTTTTGTCTTTGGATGCTGCACACCTCTGTGGATAGTCCTCCTGGCCCCACAGGCGAGCTCTGTGTTACACTGGGGCACTGGTACAGTACTGTCCTGTCATTACATTCACGGGCCTCTCTGACATGTCCAGCTTCCATTCTCTGCCATGTGTGTGCCGCTGCAGAATAGTCCCTCAGCAATGAATACTTTTATCTTTTCCGTTTTATAATTTCCTTTGCATACTGGAGATTTTATATAAAAAGCAATAGGTCCTGGACTAAGCAATATTCATGTCCAGGCAAAGGCACGCCCCTTCTAGGGGCCGGCCACTGAAGACAGGCCCCCGATCCGTCCGGTTTCCACCTGAGCTGGGCCTTGGCTTTGGCTCAGTTCACTCCTGGCTCAGATGGTTTCAATGTGGAATGAGGGTGTTCCCTTCTGCTGTGCCTGGAGACTGAGCGCCATTGCCATTCTGGAAACTCCTTCTGCTTCACGGCTCTGCTGCTCGCCTCCTGGGCCACGGGAGACATCTCTGCCTGCAGCCTGGCTTCTCGCCTTTGCATCACCGGGGATTCTCTCTGCTCCTCAGCCTGCTTCCCCGCGCCTTCTCTGCCTGAGAGGCCTCGCTCCACCCGAATACCCAGCAGCGATTGCTCCTCGTTCTCCTCCCTGGCTCCCAGCTCCTGGCAGCTCACAGGGAACATTCCTGGGGGTTCTCTCTCCAAATCTGTGCCTTCAGAGAGCAGCTGTGACAGACTTGGGGAAAGCCCTGTAGGCTCAAGGAGGCGATATCTCAGCTCTCATCCTTTGCCCTTCCCTGAGCCTCTGCCACGGACCCCTGGGAGAGTGCTGGGGGCGGCTGCAGCCCTGCTCTGTGCCTGGTGCCCCTCCAGACACTGACCTGTTCTCCCAGCCCCGGTCTGCTGGGTCTGTTCACTAAAGCTTTGACTGCTGTCTCCCTGCGCCAGTCCACGCTGGCGTCCTCCGGCTGCTGTTCTGTGGCCTCCGCCATGGCTGGCCCTTCCCTTTCTGGGCTTTAACTCATGTTTCTCTATACCGCAGCTCTCACGGATGGGACGAGAGATCCGGTGATGTCACAGTGTTTGCAGGTTGGTTTTGATCTCTGGTTGAGAGAGGCCCCTTCCGCCTGCAGAGGAAGCTGCCTCAATTGTTTCCGTCTTTAGTTGCCATTTAGGTTCGTTCCTTTGTGACTCACTCGTTGTACCTTTTCAGTGTTTTTCTTTACCATGGCTTTTTAAAGCATGAACACATGGGGTTCTTTACACAACCTGTACAAAGCGACATTCCAGTGCTTAGATGCATTTCAGATATGTCCAATACCTTGCAAACACATCAGAGACATTGCAGTATGTCCAATACCTTGCAAACACATCAGAGGCATTGCAGTATGTCCGATACCTTGCAGGCCTTTAGATGGGTTGCAGAGACATCAGATCTGTTAGACACAGTCAGTGTAAACACGTCCTTCCAGTCCACGGCTCTTTCACACTTACCTGGTACATGTTGACATGTGGGAGTTTCAGTTTTAGTTCAGTCGGATTTATCAGTATCCTTTCAGGTGAGCGTGCGCGTGTGCGTCTTTCTCCACGGGTCACAGGGCTGCTTCGTCATTTCATGCTCCTGCACTTGCTCCGGGCTGTGTCTGGGCCCTCTGCCCCCTCAGCCTCCCACCCTCTTGCTAATTAGAGCCTCGCACTGCCTGTTCCCTCCCAGTGAGTTATGTCTTTGCAGTCTGTTTCTCTCCAACGTTCATCTTGCGTATCTTCACTGTCAGTTCTGCGGGATACGCTTCAGCCCAACTCGTCAAGTTGCAGTGAGGCTGTGGGGCTGTGAGGAAGCACATTGAATTTCTAGATCAGCTTGTGCAGAGCTGGTGTTTTTATGGTATGAAATCCGCGGACCGGACGAAGCATTTCTCCAGGTCTTTTATCACCCCTCCCATAATCCATAAAGGGTCACACCTCAGCTGTGGAATTAAGTCCCAATACATTACACTCTGCATCTTTTAAACATGGCATATTGTGATGGATGCTGGTGGCTGGAAAGCTCTGTTTTTTTTTTTTTTTTCTTATGGGTCTCCCATTCAGAAATGGTTTAACTGTGTCGGAGCTTTCAATGTTGTCATCCCCCTGCCTGGGCTGACATCTCCTGTGCGTGTCTTGGTCCTGATCATCAAGAAAGGGTTCTGATCTGTCGTGTTTGCCGTGAGTCTCTGGACACATCCTTTACAAGGTGAGATCTTGGTGCGCATTCTTGTGACTGAGTGTTGAATGCTGTTGTTTCCTGTGCTCAATAAAACTGTAACATAAGGATCCGACCCACAGATTCACGCACGACAGGACCGCTGTTTGATCGGTTCTCAAAGAACTTTTATTTTTAGTGATAGAAGAAGGAAAGGAGAGAAAGAGAGGGAAGCAGCCGAGAGAAAGAAAGAAAGAGAAAGACTGAAGAGGCTGCTCCGAGTTCCTGCCCCTAACATGGTCTTTTATCCATTCTCAGTGCCCTAGGGCGAGCAGTCCATTGATCAGATCAAAGGTCATGCATATCCTCAGGTTGAGGTGCATCTCATCCCATCAGGTTGTTTGCAAGTCTTTTGTTCAGCACTTCCTTGACCTTGTTCTGCTCTGCAGGATGAGGCAGTGCAATGAGGAGGACCCCACAGGTGGTCAGCCTGTGGTTCCCCAAAGTGTTCTGCTAACCTAGCATGCTGTGTTGGTGAATTTTCCTGCATTACACCTGCATACCTAGGCAGCCCCAATGTAGTCCTAACGTGTAATTTTTCTATGTACTGCTGTTTTTGACTTCCAAGTCAGGGATTTTCCGTTACCTGTGCTTACAAATGAGACTTTCTCTGGGCTTTTCTAAAAACATTTGTGGTTTGTTCCTCCACATCCCATTATTTTCTCCTACAACACGATACTTAAATTACAACGTAGTTTTCCTAACGTTTGTTCCTCCAAAAGGCATTTTGCCTTGGTTCTGACCAGAACTTGACAGGCAAACGAGCTAGGGCACCTTGGAGTTGGTCCCGAGCTGGAGGGAGCGCACGGAGAGGCGGGTTCGGAAGCGGAGCTGTCGGCCTGCGGTGCTGCACCTGCTCCTTAGAGCCCCAGGGGAGCAGGACGGCCTTCCCTTGGGTCTCCTTGCACCGTGGGTGCTGTCCACGGTTTTGCTTCTTTCCCTCGACTTGCGTGTCACTGAGAGCGTGGCCCTCACAGAGGCCTGGCCTTAGGGGTCTCCACTGTGGCTGTTCTTGCACAAGCCCAGGCCTTGGTCATCTCTTTGGAGAGATTAAAACAGCAGCCATGCCCAGGGCAGCCGTGGACTAACCTCAGCTGGGCTTTCTTATTTCCTTTCCTTTTTGAAAAGTTTTAACTTGATTAATTTTATTTGGTTTAAAAGGAGAGAGCACGAGAGAGCTTTCATCTGCCAACTGGATCGCTCCCCAAGTGCCTGCAACAGCCGGGGCTGGACCAAGCCGAAGCCGGGAGCCCGGGGACCCGGTCTGGGGCTCCTGCATGGTCTGCAGGGACCCAGCTGCTTCAGCCCTCACCTGCTGCCTCCCTAGGTGTGCAGCAGCAGGAAGCTGGGTTGGAAGCAGAGCCAGGACTTGAACCAGGGATTCAGGCCTCCCCAGCTGTGTATTAACCTCTGTGCCTGCTGCCTGCCACACCTCTCGTGTTCCCATCATTGTTGGCAACCTCGGGTGTGAACGTGTTCCCTTCGTGCAGCTGGGCTAGAGTAGTAGGGGTGTTTTCAGGCTGTGCAATCCATCGTGTTGCTTAGAATTCAGATCCTGGTGGTCTCAGTTAAGATGAGAAAATGAGGCTCCGTGTGTGATGAAGTCCCCCGTTCAGGGCAGCATCCCTGGGGGCAGAGGAGCCGGAACTCAGACTGAAACGACCGTGTCTGCTGGATCCGGGGTCTCTTGTATTTTTCCTTTTGCTGTCTGTCTGTCTGTCTATCTATCTATCTATCTATCTATCTATCTAATCTATCAGAACTGCAGAGAGAGGAAGAGGAAGGGGAGGGGGAGGAAGGAGAGCAAAGGGAGAGAGAGCGAGAGAGAGAGCGATCTTCCATCCACTGGCTCACTCCCCAAGTGGCTGCAACAGCTGGGGCTGGGCGGGGCTGAAGCTGGAAACCCAGCACTTCCTGTGGGTCTCCCACATGGGTGGTGAGGCCTAAGCACTTGGGCCATCTGCTGCCGCTTTCCAAGGCCATTAGCAGGGAGCGGGGAGGGAAATAGCGCACCCAGGACACAAACCGGTGTCCATAGGTGGGATGCCAACATTGCAGGTGGCGGCTTAACCCGTAACACGGCAACGCCAGCCTGGCTTTTTACTTTCAGAATATGGGACATCTTTGCAAAACTAGGCTGGTCAGTTTCTTTGCTCCGCTGGATTGGATGTTCGGGAGGCATTTCTCATTCTATGCGATGCGTGTGACTGCCTCAATGGCTGTTTTAGAGATTTTCCAAATAAGAGGACAGAAACACCACCTGTTCCCACCCAGTGCCATGGCAGGGTGCGGCCTCCTGCGCGCTCCCTCTCTCCCTCCCGCAGCTGCAGTGATCTTGCTGGATCCTCTGGTTGCAGACGGCTTCTCCTTCGTTATCTTAGCTTTCCAGGGAATCCCGAGCAAATGTATAGACTGGAGCCCAGAGAAGCAGATTAATCTTATCAAGGTCGCATAGCTAATGAGGGTCAAAGCTGAGCCTCAGAGATGTTGTAGAAATACATGGATTAGTGAATTAACGACGGGAAGAGACCTGGTGTGTGCCTGCCTGCCTTCCCTGCCCCTCCCACTCCTCCTTCCCCCCTCCCTCAGCCCCTCCTCCTCCCCTCTTCCCTGTTTTCTTCCTCTCTTGATTCTATAAGCATCTGCAGAGTAAACTGTCAGGCCAGACACTGTCCTTAGCTTTTTATTTTGTAAAAAGTAAAAGAGCTTGGGGCTGACACTGGCGTAGCGGGTAAAGCTGCCACCTGTGGTACTGGCATCCCATTTGGGCGCCAGTTCGAGTCTTAGCTGCTCCACTTCCAGTCCAGCTCCCTGTTCATGGCCTGGGAAAGCAGTGGAAGATGCCCAAGTCCTTGGGCCCCTGCGCCTGCGTGGGAGACCCAGAAGAAGCTCCTGGCTCCTGGCTTTGGATCGGCCCAGCTCCAGCTGTTGAGGCCTTTTGGGGAGTGAATCTCTCTCTCTCTCTCTCTCTCTCTCTCTCTCTCTCTCTCTCTCTGCCTCTGCCTCTCTGTAACTCTGCCCGTGTGGGGTGCTGGCACTGCAGGCAGAGACTTAGCCCACTACGCTTCAGCACCAACCTTCTGAAGCTTCCAGGGTGGCAGGTCGCTGCTGTTGGGCTTGTTATCATCTGTTCCATGCAGGAGACCTGAGGCGTGGCCAGCAGACTGGTTTCTGACAGTCCACACTCAGTGGGCACCTGCTGTGTCCCAGCCTGTGGACGAGGCATGGATGACAGCACAGCCCGTGGAGTTCAGGACCTTGGTCCACCATCGCTATGTCTCAGGAAGCCGAATCAAATCACTTGTGAAGAGAATTAACGATGGAGGCGGCTCTCTGGGCCGGAGACCCGAAGCCCACCCTCATGGCAGCTCTGACCCAGAGCTTCCTGAGGTTTCCCACAAGGCTACGTTAATAAGAAGCAAAGTTCCAAGTGCCTCTGAGCTTTCCCAACAGTGCAGATGAGCACCACCCTTACCGCGTGCCCAGGAAATGCCTGGGGGGATTTTGGTGCACTTAGCAGAATTCTGCTAAGCTTCTGTCCTGTGTAAGACCCCAGCTGGGTGCTGGGATGCCTGAGCTGTGAGCAGAAGGGTCAAAGCCCTGTGGGACACAGGCAGCTGAACACATCACGGTGCAGTGAGAGCTGCATTGCGCAGACACAGAGACCTGCCGGGGCCAGAGGATCAGCCTGCATCCGCCTGCCTGTGGTGACTGGGGAGGCTTCTCAGAGGAGGTGCCCCTGGATCTGAACCTTGCTGGGGGAGCAGGAGCTGTCTGGTTTGAAAGGGCTTTCCAGAAGGGGAGATGAGCAGACCAAAGGAGGGAGCTGGGCAGTGAATGGAGCCTTTGGGGAGAGACGTTGGCATGTGCTGGACAGGAGGCGTGGGGGACGAACAGCTGTGTTGCAGGGTGGTTTCCAGGGTGAGCAGGTGGTCTGCAGGGAGGGTGTCCCGGGGTCCGCACCTGTGCAAGGGAGTAGGTGGGAGGAGAAAGGGCTGAGCAGAGTAAGTGATCAGCTCTGGGGCATTCAGAGCAAAGCCTCAGATGATCCCAGCGCTGGACAGCGCTTCAGAGTGCCCCTGTGTTGGGTAAAAGGGCCAGACTTCTGTACCCTGAGGTTGACCGGCCAGGGGCTGGGAGCTGCCCCAGAAAGGGGGATACCTTGGCTGAGGCAGCATTTACCGAGGTAGATCTAGGCCTGGGTGAGGCCCAGACGTGACTAGGGCATGGGTCTTCAGGCCTGCAAGGGGCTCTGGCTAGTACCTTGCACCGTCTACCACTCCAGCCTGTCCATGAAAGCTCTAGCATGAGCGGTCAGGCGTGGCACGTGTCCTGCAGGCTGCAGAGCCCTCAGAAGTCTGCGAGCATGAGAAGGACACATCCAGGTCTGTACGTTAGGAAGACTGACCGTGCATCACCTGCAGAGACAGAGTGGGTACTGGGACTGGTTGAGGTGTTGTGGTCTCTCCAGATGAGCGGGGGAAAGGATTTTAGCAGAGTGTGGCAATGGGGACTGTGATGTAAAGGATTTCCAGGTAAATGAGAGTAATAGCAGGCATCGCTTTTTAAAAAGATTTATTTATTTACTTTTAAAGTCAGAGTTACACAGAGAGACAAGAGGCAGAGAGAGAGAGAGAGAGAGGTCTTCCCTCCACTGGTTCACTCCCCACCTGGCTGCAACGGCTGGAGCTGTGCCTATCCAGAGCCAGGAGCCAGGAGCTTCCTCCGGGTCTCTCACACGGGTGCAGGGGCCCAGGGACTTGGGCCATCTTTCACTGCTTTCCCAGGCCATAGCAGGGAGCTGAATCAGAAGTGGAGCAGCCGGGTCTCAAACTGGTGCCCATATGGGATGGCGGCACTGCAGGCGGCTACACCACAGCACCAGCTCCAACAGGCATCATTTATTAATACCTTGCCACACATCAGACTCTTTAACCCATTGTTGTTAACAGTTCTGCAATGTATGCTTTATTTTCTTTTTTCTTCTTCTTCTTCTTTTTTTTTTTGACAGGCAGAGTGGATAGTGAGAGAGAGAGAGAGACAGAGAGAAAGGTCTTCCTTTGCCGTTGGTTCACCCTCCAATGGCCGCCGTGGCTGGCGCACTGCGGCCGGCGCATCACAATGATCTGAAGCCAGGAGCCAGGTGCTTCTCCTGGTCTCCCATGGGGTGCAGGGCCCAAGCACTTGGGCCATCCTCCACTGCACTCCCGGGCCACAGCAGAGGGCTGGCCTGGAAGAGGGGCAACCGAGACTAGAACCCAGTGTGCCAGCACCGCAAGGCGGAGGATTAGCCTATTGAGCCGTGGCGCCGAATTGTACGCTTTATTTTCACACACAAAGATATTAAAGTTCAGAGAGGTTTAGCAACTAGCCTAACACCACACAGTGGTAAAGAGCTGAGCCGGAAACAAAGCCCAGTTCTAGCACACGGGAAGTTTTGCACGCTTTTATGAATCAGCACCTAGGACAGCCCCCGAGACAGTCCTCATCCTGGCTGTTCTCACAACTGTTGCCGCTGTTACCCGATTGAGTGAAGGCCCCAGCAGCAGATGTGCGTTTCGTTAGCAAAGGAAGCTCTGACAGCTGATGATCATCTGGATGGTATCGGTGGCAGAAATATTCAAATGCAATTAAACGCTGCGAATACAATAATCCGATGTAAGTGAGCAGCAGCCAACAATGACTGGTGCATACACAATTAGCACATATGGTAATCTAGCAGGAGGCTGCACTCTCTCCGTTCCAGTGCCGCTAATAAATTGCTGATTGCCGCCCTCCCTCTCCCTCCCTCCCCTCCCCTTTGCTGCTAACAACTTCCTCCTGTGTTTGTCCACTGTCTCTGTTGGCAGACACGAGTCTAATTAACTGCACTCTCTCGGAGCCAGGATGCATCCAGTGACAGCTAGAGGAGAAGCAGGCCCCCCAGCCTGCCTTGGGTTGGCAGGAGCAGTCGGAGAGCGTAGAGTCCTCTCTGTCTAGCTGAGAAACTGGCTCTGCTCATGGAAAACGCTGAGTGTCTTCTCCAGCAAGAAGGCCTGTGCTGGGCACCAGGAAGACAGCTGTGCACTGGCTTACTTATGTGTATGCAAATTAGTCAGAGATCACCTGCTGCATGTGAGCATCTGGTCTGAGTGGGCCAGGCTTTCATGCTTAGTGAACCCAGTCTTTTGGAGGAGGGATGAGAGAGGTTGGATAATTCTCACACTGCAGCTGTGTCATGCTCAGAGGCCAGGGTCAGGGCTAAGGTGCACCTGCCAAAGGTGTAGGCTGTTGGCAAATGGCTCCTGGATCCTCCCCCTAACAAGCTGGGTGGCAGTGGCCACAGCGCTCGCCCGCTGTCTGCATGGCTGCTGTGATGGTATGAGCAGAACAGACTCACACTGTGGTTATAGAGCTTCAGTGAGTCATACCACCAAGCGCGTAGCACAGTGCGCTGCACATAGGAAGTGCTCCCTGGGACTGCCATCCTTCCTGCTGCTGTTGGAAGCCCGGCAAGGAAGGGCTGAGCCCCTGCACCCGGGCTGCCAAGCTCAGGAGGTAGGGAGCCAAGGGAGGTGGTGAACTGAGCTAGCGTGGTGGAGTGACGGTCCCTGCCGCCGAGCCGCCGGTTGAGCCTCAGTCTCCGTCCCTGTCCAGTGGGTGAGACTGTGGTTGACACACACTGTCTGTGGATCCTGTGTCTGTGAATTTGCTTGCTCACTGTGGTTTATTTGTAACCCCCAAGCCGGCACCAGGGGCAGCTTGGCAGTCATTTTCAGGTGAACATGGAGTGGAGGACGTTTGGGGACCCCAGACCCAACCTGTTCCCACCGGGGTCTGAACATGGGGACACGCTACCTTCTGGTTTCGGCTTGCATATGTGAACAAGCTTCCTTGTGGCCTCCTTGCTGATGGTGTCACTGCTGACAGTAGCCCCATGCATGGAGTTGACGTGTTATCCCATGTTCCTAAGTGTGAGGAGGCCACAGCTGCTCTGCAGAGGGAAACTGGGCAGGGAGTGGTGCACGCATGGTCCCGGTGCCGCCGGCCAATGTGCTGTGAGTTGGCTATGAGGGTGCTTTGGGGGTGAGGTCAGCACTTGGATCAACAGAGACACACACAGGGGGGCCACAGCCAGTCAGGGAAGACCTAGGTCTCTGCCCCTTCCCCACTCACCGTGGTCAGTGGCCATGTTAGCAAATCAGCCGTACGCCTCAGGCGGGGTGTCTTTGAGTAGAGCAGGCGTCAAGCCAGAGCGTGTGCTGCTGGGTCCATGGAAACATGACCGGAGGGTCACGGGCCCTGGGCCTTATTTCCAGTAGGAGCAGTGGCCCCGTCTTTCCAGATTCAGCGTTTGTGATGATTTCTGTAGAACAAACTGCTGTGAGGAGTGAGGGCCCTGTCTTCCCACATCCTGCCCCCAGCACAGCGCCCGGCACACAGCGCAGTCTCAGAAAGTGCAGATTGAGTAAACTGAGCCCCAAGGAGCTGAACAGGGTCCACGGTGCTCCCGGGAGCTGATCCGAACGTCAGAGCTGCTTTCCCAGCTCCGTGCTGCCTGCTACAAGGTCCGTGCGGGCTGTGGGACCCCAGCAGAGAGCGTCGTGTGCAGAAATGTTCCTCTGGATGTTGTAGCATTCAGGGTTCTCCAGAGCCACAGAACCGGTGAGTTCCCGGAGATGCAAGGCGAGTTGTGAGCTGGCGTTGCAGGAGAGCCCGCAGGTGTTCTACCTGGGTGCCCGGCCGTCTGGAAACCCAGGAAGAGCTGATGTCTCAAGTCCAAAGGCAAGAACTAAACCAGTGTCTCAGCTCAAAAGCAAGCAGGCAGGCGGGAAGCACTCTCTCTCACTTGGGGGAAGGTCCACCGTTTAGGTCCATTCAAGCCATCAACTGATTGACTGGGTGAGGCCCATCCATGCTAGGAGGGCTGTCTGTGATACTCAGACCATTGCTTGAATTGTTAATCTCTCCCAAAAGCACCCTCGAAGACATGCCCACCATAGTGTCCAACCGGATCCCAGGTTACCCCCTAGCTCAGTCAAGTTGACACTTACAATTACTCATTGCCGAAGTATAAAATACACACAGAGCAGTACACAGTCACAGGTGCGCAGTGTTTTTAATGAGGTCACAGAAACAATGCTACCAGTCCGTGGCAGCCTCTCTCACCCCCATCCCCGTGAGCCCCACCTCTCGGCACGGGTTACTCCGTGTCCACACAGTGTGTTCTCCAGTGTCTCTGGCTGCCTGTGTCCTTGATGACGCTGGGAAGAGTGAGTTGCGTTGCTGCATCAGTTGTAGTTTCTGCATTCTCATTGCTGTGAAGAGTTCCGCAGTATGCACACGCCACGGTTACCCCACGAAATGATTTCAGCAGTTTGCAGGCTGGGGCTCTCATAAGTGGTGCTTCTGTGTTCTGTCCATGCCTTTCTGTGAGCATAAATACGTAAGGAAAATAGACACACTGACAAGTGTGGAAATCCATCCTGGGTGGGACGGAGTAGACCGTTTCTCCTTCTCCGCTACCCCCAGCCAAGTACAAGTGTAATCCTTCAAAATAGTGCAAGCGACAGCCGAGGGTAGCCCGGCAAGTTGGGGAGAAGGAGAGAACCCTTTCTGGGGGCTGGAACCACAGGAGCAACGTGGCGGCAGAATATCCCACACCTCCCAGCCACAGAACGAAGGGAGCCCGACGCTGAGCCCAGCCTGGAGGCAGAAGGCACCCAGAGCTGCCCTTTCCCCTCCCAGGCTGAGTCGAGCCTTGCAGAAAGCACCAGGGGGTCTCCACTGAGCTGGTGGGGAGGGGGGTGTCCATCAGTCACCACCTCCTTGGACAGAAAGCGAGCGAGGGCGGAGCCGCCCTTCCCTGCAGGGCCTGAGGGGAGATGAGGTGGCCGCAGGCGCTGGTGGGAGAGACCACACATGTGGTCCAGGTCCTGGAGGCCTGAGATCCCCGTGCCCACCCAGAGACAGAGGGAGGACTGGGCTCCACACTGTGCAAGTGGTGCAGCTGAGGGCTCACTGCCCGTCCCCTCCCAGGCAAGCAGGAGCCTGGTCCTGCCAGCATCAGGGGAGGGGACCCCTGCCCTCCACCGGGCTCCTCCCTGCACCGGGAGATGGAGACCTCAGGCAGAAACATCAACAGGGCCACTCAGAGCAGCAGGGCCGGGTAGCCTCTGTGACCCCGCGTGCCTGAGATTCCAGCCCCCAACCACAAGACCCCAGCGTCGACCTGGGAAACCCCTCTGCCCCCTGGGCCGCACTGGAAGCACTGGGGGGAGCCCTGACATCAGATAAACCAAGCAGACCCAGGTAGCACTGTGAGGGCCCAGGCAGCCTCCCCTGGTTCCACCGCCTGCAGAGGAAGACGCTCTCTGCCAGACAGGACCCCAGGCTCCCAGTGTAGACGACGAAACCTCCTGCACACAATAGAAAATCACCTGTCACACCAAGAGCCAGGGAAATTGCCGCATTCACAGGACAGACAATCAGCTGGGAGCAACGGGGGCCGGATCAGACGTCGCATCACGTGCAGGGGGTGTAAAGGCTGTCGCCGTAAAAACGCCTGAACAGTCAATTGCAGATTCTCCTGAAACAAATGAAAAAAGATGGAAAATCTCAGCTAAGAAATAGATGTTACAAAGGGAAAGTATAGAACTGAAAAATACAATAATACAAATTATAGCCACTGGGGGAACTCAATAGTAGGGTACAAATACAAGATGGACAAATCAATAGAATGCAGCCAGCCTGAGCAACACAGAGAAAGGAGACAAAAGAAAAAAAAAAACTTTGGGAACGTTTGTGTTACTGGGCTATACAAGGAGAGAAGAAGGGGGAGGGGGAGACTGCAAGAGTGTTTGAAGAGATAATGGCTGGATTTTCCCCAAGTTTGGTGGGAGACCTAAACCTATGGTTCAGGAGTCTCAGAAAACCCCAGATGGAATAAACCCAACAGGAGCTGTGCCAGGACGCACAAACTTCTGACAACTACAGATGACAAAAATCAACCCCGGAAGTAGAGAGAGATGACAGGTGCGGTGTGCCCAGGACCACGCCCAGGATGTCGGCAGGGGGCGGGGAAAAGCAACCCAGTTACCAACATCTGCGAAGACGGAGCTGTCGGCCAAGAGCTGTGAGCAGAGCAAGCCTGCTTCAGGGGAGAGCGGGATGCAGATGCTTTCGGGTGCGAGAAAAGCAGAAGGATGTGTTCATTAGCAAGTGCTCCCTCTGTGGCTCGTTAACTGTGACAGATGTGTCACACTGACGTGAGCTGTTGACCATAGTGGCAGCTGGTGGTGGTGGGGGCGCACGGGAGCTCCTTGTACTGCTTCACTTTGTTTGTTTTATAAATTTAAAACTCTTCTGAAGTTGGTTTATTAAAAAGGAATTAGTTTAAGAACTGATTTTCTCCAAACAAAATGCAAATAATACGAGGAAGGAAGGATGAGAGAAAGAGCAGGGTGCAGACACGTGTCACACTGTCCCCTTCCTGAAGTGTTTTATAAACCGTATTTGGTCAACCCCACCTGACACAAGGTCATATTTCAAGTGAGGAAGGTGGAGACTCCCAGAAGAAAGGGGACGGCTTGCACCCATCACTCGAAGTGGGAAAGTTACGGTATCGGTAGATTGTGGACAGTGTATCGTGTATGTGTATTGCACTACTCAGAGCAAACACCAACAACTGTATAAGTGATAAACTCACAGACTGAAATATAAACCAAGAAGGAAAGCCGAAAATGTTCTATTGACTCACAGATAAGCAAAAAAAAAAAAATCGAACAGCAGGGAGCGGGCACGTGGCACAGCAGGAGACGCTCCCTCCATGCCGCATCCCATTTGAGCACCAGTTCAAGTCCCGGCTGCTCCACTTCCAACTCAGCCCCCTGCCGATGTGACCAGGAGAAGCACAGAAAGATGGCCCAGGCACCTGGGCCTCTGCCACCATCAGGAGACCCAGGCCGAGCTCCTGGCTTCCAGCCCCCACAGTTGTGGCCATTTGGGAAGTCAGCTAGTGGGTGAATATGTCTCTCTATATATCTCTCCCTGTCTCTCTCACTCTGTGTCTCAAATGAACAAATGTTTAGAAAATAATAAAATGTAGAGTTAAGTACTAATATATAAGGAATCAATTTAAATGTAAAAGTCAAATTCAATCAAAAGTTTAAAAAAAGGACAGCGTGTATAAAAACAGCCTAACACTGTTAATAAGGAACCCAGTTCATGTTCAAGAATCTTTTTATAAGTTGTACAGTGCATGGAAATATTAATTTAATGGCCTCATTAGCATTTGACAGAGTCAACTTCAGAGCAGTGAGAGTTCTAGTGCTGGGGGAGACTCCCTGAGTGTGAGAGCATCCGTCCCGCAGGAATGCCCGTGACCTCCAGTGGGAACGCACTAACCCACGTGGCCTCCAGACACCTGCAGCAGAGCTGGCGGAGCCGAGCAGAGAAACGGAGAGATCCGTAATTACAGTCGCAGACGTCACCACCCCTCTCTCAAGGGTCTTAGGACACAGGAGATCTAAGCAGCATGATCCGCTGACGGAATCAAATTGACCTAACAGCCCTCCCACCAACACAGGCCATGAAACCACCCACGGAGACTACAGCCGGGACAATAGAGCAAACCTGGGCAAATGCAGGTGAAACCATGTTTCCTGACCATTCATGGACTCAAGTCAGAAATCAGTAACAAAGATAATGCAAAATCTCAAATACTTGGAAATTAAGCAAAAACCTATTTAGCTGATAGAACAGTGAAGAAATCTCAGGAGAAAAATAAATCTGGCCGAATAGAAATTAAAATATATCCAAATATGTGGGAAGCAACCAAAGCTGGCTTAAGAGGTGAATGTGCAGCTTTCTGTGCTTACGCTGGAAATGAGAAATCATCTCAGATCGATCATCTAATTCCTCCCTCAGGACATTACAAAAGGAAACAAACTAAGCCCACATCAAACATTAGGAGGCAGATACTAGAGGAGCAGAAATTGGTGATATTGAAAAATAGGAAGATGGCATAGCGAAAGACCACTGAAACAAAAAGCATGTTCTTTGAAATAATCAGTAAAACTGAAAAACCTCCAACAATCTGACCACGATGAAAAGAAGCCACTGATCACCGGCATCTGGGGTGCCCCCCCCCCCGGTCTTGCAGCCATGAAGAGCGCGGTGGGGGAGTACCAAGAACAGTCTCACGTTTGTGAAGTCAACATGGTGGAGGAAATGGAAACTTTCCTGGAAACCGCAAAGTAGCGAAACTCAACTAAGATGATGTAAATCATCTGAATAGTCTAGTAACCGTTAAAGAAATTTAATTTTAATTTAAAATTTCTTTAAAAAGAAATCCCTAGAGTCAGAGAGCCCCCTACTGGAAAGTCCCCCACATCCTAAAGAGGAATCACGCAATCTCTTCCAGAAGACAAAAGGACAAACACCCTGCAGCTTGGGTGATGAGTCCAGCGTTACCCAGGAACCAAAATCAGAAGAAGACAGTACCAAAAATATACAGCTCAACATCTGTCATAAACATAAGCCCAGAAGTTCTGAGCAAAATGGTAGCAAACTGAATCCAGCCATGTATAAAAAGAATCAGACACCACGACCAAGTGAGACTTTTCCACAGCACGTGTGTCCCAGTCCAGAAACTGATCATTCTCGCCAATGGTGGGATGCAGACTGGTGTGGCCACTGTGGAAGACGGTATGTTGATAGCTCAGAAATCTGAATGCAGACCTACCATATGACCCAGCCATCCCACTCCTGGGAATTTACCCATGGGAAATGAAATCAGCACAGGGAAGAGCTATCTACACCCCCACGTTTACTGCAGCTCAGTTCACAACAGCTAAGACATGGAATCAACCCAGATGCCCATCAACTGAAGACTGGATAAAGAAATTATGGGCTATGTACACCATGGAATTCTACACAGTGATTAAAAAAGATGAAATCCTGTCATTTGCAGCAAAATGGATGAAATTGGAAAACATCACAGTTAGTGAAATAAGCCATCCCTAAGGACCAATACCGTGTTCCCCCTGATCTGTGATACGTGATAGAGCTTCTAAAAGGTGATTTGTGGATGTGAAATTGACACTTCAAGATACAATGGCTTTGAACAGCCCTTGTCTCAACTGTTGAGGAACAGTTATTTTTTTTCATACTATTTGTTGAACTCTTTACTTAGTATAGAGTTAATTGTATGTGTACAAAGTTAATTGAAAATAGATCTTAGTGGGGCTGATGCTGTGGCACAGTGGGTTAACGCCCTGGCCTGAAGTGCCGGCATCCCATATGGGCACTAGTTCTAGTCCAGGCTCTCCTCTTCTGATCCAACTCTCTGCTGTGGCCTGGGAAAGCAATAGAAGATGGCCCAAGTCCCTGGGCCCCTGCACCCATGTGGGAGACCCGGAAGAAGCTGCTGGCTCCTGGCTTCAGATCGGCACAGCTCTGGCCGTTGCGGCCAATTGGAGAGTGAACCAGCGGATGGAAGACCTCTCTCTCTCTCTCTGTCTCTCTCTCTCTCTCTGACTCTCCTTTCTCTGTGTAACTCTTTCAAATAAATAATTTTTTAAAAAAATAGATCTTAGTAAAAAAATAAGAATGGGGGGGCTGGGGCCGGTGCCGTGGCTCACTTGGTTAATCCTCCACCTTGCAGTGCCAGCATCCTACCTGAGCACCAGTTCTAGTCCCGGTTGCTCCTCTTCCAGTCCAGCTCTCTGCTGTGGCCTGGGAAGACAGTGGAGGATGGCCTAAGTCCTTGGTCCCTGCACCCGCATGGGAGACCAGGAGAAGCACCTGGCTCCTGGCTTCGGATCGGCGCAGTGCTGGCCATGGCAGCCATTCGGGGAGTGAAACAGCAGGGGGGAAGACCTCTCTCTGCCTCTCTGTCACTGTCTATAGCTCTACGTGTCAAATAAATTAAAAAAAAAAAAAGAATGGGAATAGGAGAGGGAAGAAGAAGAGGAGTGGGAGTGTGGGAGGGCGGTTACAGTGGTAAGAATCATTATATTCCTAAAGTTGTATTTAAGAAAAAAGATAAATTGTTATACATTAAAATCAATCAATGCAACGTGCCATATGATGATCTGAAAAAGAAAAATGATGCGATCACAGCATCCGATGCAGAGGAAGCACTGGATAAAATCTCATACCCATTCATGCAAGAAAAAAAAAGACAAACAACAAAAATCCATGACTGTGAACAAGTGAGGAAGGGAGCACACTCCCCCAGGGAGATGCACCTGCCAAACCCACCAGCCAGAGCCACACTCACTGACCGGGGGCTGGGTGCTTTCCCCTGAGACTGAGAGCGAAGACCTCCAATTTTCATTCACTCTGCCCCGAATTCTCATCAGCGTGCTAGGACAGAACAAGACAAACAGGGCACACATACCAGAAAGAAAGAAAACTGTCCTATTCGCAAACACCATAGCTCCCTGCGTGGGAAACCTAAAATAATTTACCCACAGATTCCTGCAACCATGAACGAGTTCAGCAAGGTTGTGGGATACATGATCAACCCCCAGGTCATCCACTTCATTTTGAAATATTAGCCAAAAATGGGTGGAAACAGAAATAAAAAACATAGTATCATTTGCTGTCCCTCCAAAAATAATGAAACACTTAAGTACAAACAAAATGCTTAAAGCCACTATGTGCCCAGAATTTCAAGTGCTTATGAAATAGATCAAAGAAAATCTAAGTAGAAGAGAGAAGACACACTCCATCCTTATGCACTGGTCCATTCAGCCTAGCAGGTATGTCACCTCCCCTCAAGCTGATCAGAATCAATCAGACCATAATATAACCTCACCAAGGCTTTTAGTTAACAGACAAGCTTATTCTAAGATTTATGTGGAAAGACACAGTCCCTAATTAGCAAAAATCATCCTTTTTTTAAAAAAAGAGGGGGCGAGACAGAGAACGGGAGATCTACCTGCTTGTTCATTCCCCAGATGACCTCAAAATCCAGGGCTGGGCCGGCCGGAGCCAGGAGCATGGGGCTTGTTCCGGGTCTCCCACATGGGTGCAAGGGTCACAGGACTTGGGCCATCTTCTACTGCTTTCCCAGGCCACAGCAGAGAGCTGGATCAGAAGTGGAGCAGCCGGCACCTGTATGGGACGCCAACGCTGCAGATGGTGCCTTAACTTCCTGCACCACAGTGCCAGCCCCACAAAGATAATCGATGCAGAAGGAAAAAGTTGGAGAGTAATCAGATCTGCTCGGTAGACAGAGTGATCAAGACAGTGTGGGATTGGCGCAAGCAGAGAAACAGAGGTCAATGAAATAGAAGGAACACACCCCCTCCTGGCCCCCAAATAGAACCACAAACTTGCTCAATTGATTTTTGACAAAGGTACAAATGCCTTTCAGTGGAAGAAGGGCAGCTGGAGCAATCGAACATCCATAGGCAAAGACAGAACGGTAAGAAGCTGAACCTCACATCTCACACAAACTCCAGCTCAAAATGGATCATGAACTTCAACGTAAAAATAGGAAAAATACAGAGGCTTTAGGATTGGAGAGGAGTCACTGGACTTGGCAATGAAAGCAGGACTACGATGTGGCAAAGAGGATGCCATTAACACTGTAAGAGGCTGTTTTGCAAAATCTGTGAAGAGAATGAAGAGACCAGCTACGGAGCAGGAAAAAGTATTTGCAACGTAAGCATTTGACAGTGAAAAGGCGGCAGAGAAAAGATTACCTCGGTTCTTTGTCTCACACTTCCAAGCGGGCAAGCAGAGAGAAAAGCCAAGATTTATTTAAGTTGGGGACCTCTTGGCACTGTGGCCTGGAGGGGGGCTCTGAGAGAGGCAAAGCCCAGAGGGGCTGCACCATTTTGGAGACGAAAAAAAAAAACTTGAAAATCAGTAAGAAGGCAGGAACAAAATCCATCAAAAGACCTGATCTGTAATCTTATTTGCCCCAAAAAATGCCATCAAAGACAGGGAAAGGCAGCCATAAACTGAGCTCAGGAGAATGGGATTCCACTCCCTTGCTATTCTCATGGTAAGACTGACCTTGCTAACTTTTGGGGGGAAGCACTTTGCAACCCCAGTTTTCATTGGGACCAACCTGACTGCCTTTAACCCATCTGACTCCTCACAAAAGAACAAGTATCCAGAATAGATAAGAATAATAATAAAAGGCAGTAAACACACACACACACACACACACACAATCCTATTAGGAAATGGGAAAAAGACATGAACAGTCACTTCACTGACGAGGATACACAGATAGAAGGAAGTGCAGAAAAAGATGTTCCGCACCGTGAGCCATGAGGGAAATGCAAATGAAAATCACAATGCTAAGTCATCCTGTGTCACAATGCTAAGTCAGCCTGTGTCACAATGCTAAGTCAGCCTATGTCAGTCAGGATGGCTAAAATAAAACTCTGTGGCAACAGCAAAGCTGGTGAGAGTGCAGATGACCCATACATCGCTGCTGGGAGCGTGGACTGGCACAGCTTTCTGTACAGACACTCACAGGGCCTCATCCAATGGACAAACGCTAAGGTGGACCTCACTGAAGTCTGAAGCTTTTTTTTTTTTTTTGACAGGCAGAGTGGATAGTGAGAGAGACAGAGAGAAAGGTCTTCCTTTGCCGTTGGTTCACCCTCCAATGGCCGCCGCGGTCGGCGCGCTGCAGCCGGCACGCTGCGGCCGGCGCACCGCACTCATCCGATGGCAGGAGCCAGGTGCCAGGTGCTTTTCCTGGTCTCCCATGGGGTGCAGGCCCCAAGCACTTGGGCCATCCTCCACTGCACTCCCGGGCCACAGCAGAGGGCTGGCCTGGAAGAGGTGCAACCGGGACAGAATCTGGTGCCCCAACCGGGACTAGAACCCTGTGTGCAAGGTGGAGGATTAGCCTGTTGGGCCATGGCACCGGCTGAAGCTTTTATTATGTAAAAGATCCAATGAAGAAAAGCGCTTTAACACAGTTAACAAAGGACAGGTTTGCAGAGCAGATAAAGAAAAATATAAAAGCCGGGGAAGCATTCATTTTCTTCTCACACTAAATCTGCAGCTACCAAATGAAAAGTTACGTTCTCATTAAAAACCTGTACATGGGGTTTCTGCCTGCCTTATTGCTGACGGCCAGCTGGTGCACGGGTAGGTGGCACACTCAGGAGGTTTTCTCAAAAGTTCGTGGAAAATGTAACTAAAAGAGAAGTGGAGAGTGCTGGCAAAAATGTGAAATTCGTGAATGCCTTTTTCATAATGACCCATTTTCCATAAACTATTTGAAAGCCCCTCGTACATGCTGTGGGTGATCACTCAGCAGTTGTAAGGAATAAACGATGTGCACAGAACGACTTGGATAAATCGCCCAAGAGTTATGTTGAGTGAAAAATGGCCCAAAAGATATGTGATTCCATTTACCTAGCACTTTTTAAAATAACTAGCATAGGAGACTGGAGACTGGAGACTGGAGACTGGAGGTTGGCTTGGGCTAGGGAGGGACTATGGGGTGGGCTGGCTGGCAGTGGGTGTGGTCACAGAGAGACAACAGCAGGTGTCCTCCTGTGGACTGGTTCAATATCCAGCTGAGATGGTGGGCCCAGGAGCCTGCACGTGGGAGGTGGTGGGCCCAGGAGCCCGCATGTGGGAGATGGTGGGCCCAGAAGCCCGCACGTGGGAGGTGGTGGACCCAGGAGCCCACACGTGGGAGATGGTGGGCCCAGGAGCCTGCACATGGGAGGTGGTGGACCCAAGAGCCCACACATGAGGTGGTGGGTCCAGGAGCCTGCACGTGGGAGGTGGTGTATCTAGGAGCCCGCGCATGGGAGGTGGTGGGCCCAGGAGCCCGCACGTGGGAGGTGGTGTGTCTAGGAGCCCGCACATGGGAGGTGGTGGGCCCAGGAGTCCACATGTGGGAGGAAGTTGCATGGGACCCACTGCACAAGTAAAGTTGCGACAGGAATGAGATGGATGGGTTGTGCCAACGTGAATTGCGCTGTGGTTTTGCAGAGGTTCATGTGAAGCTGGGTGAAGGGCCGTGGGCTCTTTGTTCTTCCTCAGAACTTCGTGTAAACCTAGAGTCAATTCAGGGCAAGTTTCTGTTAGAATTGCTGAGGTTCACGGTTGATGGGCGCTGCATTCTCTGGCGCAGACTCTGAGTGTACGTGAGACAGAGCAGCCTTCTGGACCTGGAGGGGCACAGGTGTGGTTTGGGGAGCTTCACTAAGAAAGTGTGGCTGTGTCTCACACTGCCATAAGCTTAGACCATGATGGAGCAAGCTCTCCTCTTTTGTGTCTACTCAACACAGACGCCCAGCTCGCACCCGTGTCGCCCCACGCCCTGACCTCGTCTTCCCTGCCCACGGGCTGCTTCGTTAGTTGTATGCGTCCCTGATACAAGTGTTGTTGGCCTTGGCACAGAGGGGATGTCGGTCACTGTGGGAATCATTCTAGATGCTTACTGATTCGTAGTGTCCTGCTGGACGTGGGCTCCCTGCCCAGATGTCACCGTCCAGAAGAGTCACCAGCACAGTCAGGACAATTTTGTATTTTCCTTTTTTTTTTTTTGACAGGCAGAGTGGACAGTGAGAGAGAGAGAGACAGAGAGAAAGGTCTTCCTTTTGCCGTTGGTTCACCCTCCAATGGCCGGCGCGCTGTGCTGAGCCAAAGGCAGGAGCCAGGTGGTTCTCCTGGTCTCCCATGGGGTGCAGGGCCCAAGCACCTGGGCCATCCTCCACTGCACTCCGGGGCCACAGCAGAGGGCTGGCCTGGAAGAGGGGCAACCAGGACAGAATCTGGTGCCCCGACCGGGACTAGAACCCCGTGTGCCGGCGCTGCAAGGCAGAGGATTAGCCTGTTGAGCCGCGGCGCTGGCCCCAACCCAGCTCTCTACTATGACCTGGGAAAGCCGTGGAAGACGGCCCAAGTGCTTGGGCCCCTGCACCCCTGTGGGAGACCCGGAGGAAGCTCCTGGCTCCTGGCTTCAGACTGGCACAGCTCCAGCCGTTGCGGCCATTTTGGGAGTGAACCAGCCGATGGACAACCTCCCTCTCTCTGCCTCTTCCCTCACACTCCGTAAACTTTGTTCTTCAGATGAATAAATACATAAATCTTTAAAAAAAAAAAAAAGGTAACTCACAGAGTGAGCACTGTGGCACAGCAGTTAAACCGCCCCTTGAGACGCCCACATCTCTTGCTGGAGTCCTGGCGTCAAGTCCCACCTCGGCTCCCCATGGGCTCTCTGCTAGTGCACATGCGGAGAGGAGCCGAGATGGCTCCCGTTCTGGGATCCCTGCACCCACATGGGAGACCTGGATGGGGCGCCTGGTGCCTGGCTTGGGCCTGGCCCAGTTCTGGCTGTTGCAGGCATTTGGGGAGCGAACCAGCAAATGGAAAATCTCTCTCTCTCTCTCTCTCTCTCTCTCTCTCTCTCTCTCTCTCTCCTTAACTACATAAAATGCTTAAAGATACTGCCCATTTTCCATGGACATTCTGAAGTTCCTTCAGATGGTTTGGAATGATCCCTACCATCAGTTGTGTTGACACACCCATCACCATCCGCGCTGCATGTGGGATCCCCAGACCCTGTGCATCGCAGGACGGACAGCTTGGACTGTTTGGGCAGCATCGCCCTGTCTTCCCAGCCACTTCCAGCCGCCAGAAGCTTCCCATGCACTCTCAGATTGTGTGAGTTTGGCTTTTGTGGATCCCACCTGGGAATGAGATTAACACAGAGTTCCTCTCTCTGCGCCAGTCTGTGCTGTCTCAGATGACAAGACTCCTTCCTTGCTGTGTTGGTCAGTTTTGCTGTCATTTATCTGCTGATGGACACATGGGTGGGTTTCCAGTCTCGGCGGTGCTGATACTGCAGTGAACGTGAACGTCCTTGCACAGATCCTCCCTGGAAACCCGGCAGAGCTGGGCAGCCCCCGAGAGGACTTCCCCCGCGATCACGGGGGGCTCAGCCCTGGGGCGTCAGGACTGTTCGGCACAAGCAAATCAGTCAGTGTGATCACGTTAACAGAACAAAGGCCAAAGGTCGTGAGATCTTCTCATTCGCCACAGGAAGAACCTTTGACAAAACCCAGAATCCTGTTATGACTGAAGGAAAAACTCACAAATTAGGTGTGCAAGGAACGCACCTCCACACGGGGACACGGCAAGCGTCTCCTTCAATGTGAGGACCAAGGCGGGGCACTCGCCCTCACTGCTGCTGTTCCACATGGTACTGGAGGTCCTGACCGGAGTGGCCATGCAAGAAAAGAGAAAGGGAGGGGAGGGGAGGGAGGGAGGGAGGGG
>CM027405.1:3293509-3386448 GCA_015711505.1 Sylvilagus bachmani | reverse complement strand
GGGGGAAAAGAGGGGGAGAGGAGGGGGAGAGGGGGGAGGGAGGAGGAGGAGGAGGAAAGGGGAGGAGAGAGGAGGGGAGGGGAGGAGATGGGAGGGGAAGGGAGGGGAGGGGAGGGGAAGGAAGAGAGGAGAGGGGAGGAGAAGAAGGGGAGAGGAGAGAGGGAGGAGGAGGAGAGGGGAGGGGAGGGGAGAGGGCGGGGGAAAAGAGAGGGAGAATAGGGGGGGAGGAGGAGAAGAGGGGGAGGAGAGGAGGGGGAGGAGAGGAGAATAGAGGGAGAGGGAGGAGTAAGAGAGGAGTGGAGGGGAGAGGGAGAAGAGAAGAGGAGGGGAGAGGGAGGGGGAGGAGGAAGAGGGGAGGGGAGAGGGGAAGAAGGAAGAGGGGAGGGGAGAGAGAGGAGAGGAGAGGAGGGGGAAGAGAGGAGGGGGAGAGGAGGGAGAAGTTTGCAGGGTCATCCACTACATAATGACGTTTCAGTCAGCAATGGACCCCACATATGACAGCGGCCCCATGAGTTCATGTCACCTGGTGGTGTCACAGCCGCTTGGTTTGTGCAGGCGCACTCTATGATCTCATAGTGACAAAATCCATGATACATTTCTCAGATCATATTCCTGTCTTTAAGTGATGCTGGACTATATAAAACACCCTAAAGACCCCATCAAAAGAAAAACAAAACTGTTGGAACCAAGACGCAACCTCAGTAGCCTTGCAGGATACAAGACTAACACACCAAGATGAGTTGCATTTCTGTACACTAACAGTGAGCTGTGCAAAAAAGGAATTAAGAAAACCATCACATTTCAAGTAGCATTAAAATCAAAATATTCAGGATCAATGAGTCAAGGAGATGAAATAGCTATAGACTGAAAACTACAGGACGTTGATGGGAGAAGTTGAAGACGACCCAGGCACATGGAGAGACGTTGCGCGCTAATGGATTGGGAGAATTAACGGTGTTAAGTGCGGCTGGCAGTGGTGGGGGTTCCATCTGCTGCGCCCTGGGTGTGGAAGCCCCTCCCCTTTCCTGCCGCTGGCCAGCGTAGGAGTTTTCACTGGTGCAGGCGCTGCTCTCTGTGAATTCCTACAAGGTGGGTGGGGCAAGTTTGATGCAGACTTGCAGTTTTGATCGGAGGCAGAGGACTTCTGCCCCTGTTCCTGGGGTGTATGGGGGTGGGTGTCAAGGGCGTCTTCCGTGCCCAGCGCAGCCCTTCAGGCTCCCGGCTGCACGGACCTCTGGCCTCTCCTCCTCCCTGTCTATGGCCCCCACCCCGGCTCCTCCCCTGTTCAGGCATGACCACACAGGACTCTGGGCCTTTGGCTCTGTCCCCCACTCCCTTCTCTGGCGAGGCCCCACTTGGTTTCTGGCACTTGCTTTCTTTAACGTATTCCTGAGCCTGGGCAGCTTATTGGATTGTTTTATTGTAAATGTCCATGTCTTCGGGGTGGGAGAATAGTCACTCTCATGCCCCCCCACCAAGTCCGCTGAGATTCTCATCCTACCCGCCTACTCCAGCGATTGGCTTGCCTCCCAACCCAGAGCGTCCCTGTCTAAACCCACAGCGCGACCCCGAGCCAGGCAATCCGTGCAGCAGCCGAGCGCTCACGGACCATCAAACCTGAGCCAGATCTCAAAGGACGCCAGGGTGTCCGCAGGTGACACAGCTCAACGAAAGGAGTTCTCAGCTGCTGCCGGCTTGTAGCCAACCCCTGCGGTCTCGAGTGGGAGGTGTTTCCTGAACTGACAGGAACAGGCATTCAGGAGACGACCAGTTGCACAGGAGGCAAGGAGAGACCTTCCTAAAGCGCCGCCCGCTGCTGTCCCTCCAGTGTTCCAAAGCTGTGATGTGTGCCCGGTGGCTCTCAGGTTCAAGGACAAATCCCCAGACTGATCGTCATGGCCCCGCGGGTTTCGATCTCATTCGCTTGTCCTCCTTGGCCCTTTCCCTCCCCACTCGCCCGTGTCCCTGCCCCACAGAATGACCTGCGTTACCCGAGCTGGGCGCTTTCTCCCTGCCTCCCGTCTCTGGTCCCCTCCTGCTTCCTGCACGTCTGTACGGAGTGCCTTTCCCCCAAGGCCAAGTTAGACACTGACAGTCGTGAACCGCTGTCAATCATTTAAAACAATTTCAAATGCCCCTGGAGGACTTGGGTTAAATAAGGACCTGGCGTGCCACTCCACACAACCATTGATGATAGCGATGTGGATTTTTTTTTTTTTTTTGACAGGCAGAGTTAGACAGTGAGAGAGAGACAAAGAAAAAGGTCTTCCTTCCATTGGTTCACTCCCCAAATGGCCACCACGGCTGGTGCACTGTGCCAATCCGAAGCCAGGAGCCAGGTGCTTCTCCTGGTCTCCCATGCGGGTGCAGGGCCCATGCACTTGGGCCATCCTCCACTGCACTCGCGGGCCACAGCAGAGAGCTGGCCTGGAAGAGGGGCAACCGGGACAGAATCCAGCGCCCCAACCAGGACTAGAACCCGGTGTGCCGGCGCTGCAGGCGGAGGATTAGCCTGTTGAGCCGCGGCACCGGCCTGATGATAGCGATGTGGATTTCTATGGACAGGGCCAATGTACGGCTAAGTGCATCTTCAAGCCTGTGACACGGCGTACAGAAAACGGCGCCATGTTTGTGATAATGGAAAGTGCTGTGCATGGGGAGGGGTGGCTGGGAAGCCATAATGAGGATTGCAGGGCTCGTGTTGTGTTGATCAGAACGCATCCTCCTGAGGAAGAAGCTCCGCCCTGACCACCCCTCTTGCCCAGACCTCCGGTTTGGCCCTTTGTTAAGCGTGTTTTAAGCGTGTTTCTCCAGCTCTCTCCCCACCAGGTGAGGAGCGCTCACGGCCAGCAGCTGCGTGCACTGGTGCTCAGGCAGCCCGGGGGGGGGGGGGGGCCTCTCACCTGGGGGGCCTGTGTGGATCGGCGCAAGCTCCTACATTCCGTCCTCCTCGTCGAGGGGCGGCTGGGACTTGGGTTTGTCTTCACTGGTCAGGTCCTGTTTGCTCAGCATCCCAGGGCCACCGCTGGGGTTGCGTCCCCCGAGCCCGCGTCAGCCTCTGCCTGCCCAGTGTGTGAGTGACAGCAGCCTGTGGGGTGTGGGGGCAGTGCTGATGTGCGTCTCCTCAGGCCAAAGCGGCCACAGACCTCTGCAGGCCCCCCTGTGTGAAATCACCGGTCCTGGCTGAGTCGTGTGCCGGCTAAGAGCCACCCGCCATCCGGAGCGCGGTCTTTGTTTTAGGTAGCTCACTTTGTGTTCCCCTCCTTTCCCCTAAGTGAATTTCACTTACGCTGACCGGCAGACTCCTTAGTGTGCTGCTCCATTCTGACATGTGTGTTAGCTTGACCGGTTTTGACACGATGGCCGGCTCTGCTGGGGTTAGCACACTCTCAACAGCGTGCGGACTGTTTCCATCACTCTCAGAAGTTGTTTGATCTCCTGTCCTTGTCAATTCCCGTCTCCGCCTTCCAGGGAACCCCTGCGCTTGCTTCTGTTGTCACAGATGAGCTTTGCCTATTCCAGAATTTGCCTATTCCAGAATTTTCCTATTCCAGAATTTTCCTATTCCAGAATTTCACATGAATGGAAAAACTGTGCTTGGCTTCTTTCATGCAGCGTAGTGTTTTTGGGTACTGTGAAAGTGATTCATTTCTTTCTGTTCCTGTGTAGTATTTTCCTAAATGAAAATACAGTCATGTAACAGCCCCTCCTCCTCTCAGTGGGCATTTCAGTGGTCTCCGATTGGGGGCCGTTAGGAATAAGGCTGTGGGGGGCATTTTGATGGAAATCTTTTATGAGCTCAAGCGTTCATTGCTCCTGGGCAGCCACGTAGGGGCGGAGTTGCTGGATTAAAGGATAGACATGCATTTAATGTTGTATGAAACCGCCAGAGAGTTTTCAAAAGCTGTCACAGAATCTGACACTCCTGCCGTCAGTCCATCAGAGCTGGCTTGCCCCGCCCCCAGCCACGTTTGGGATGGTCGACCTCTTTATCTGAGCCATTCCGCGCAGCGGTGTGTCGGTATTTCATTGTGGTTTTAACTTCCTTTTTCCTGATGACTCCTGGTGCTGGCCACTCTGCATCTACTTATTTGTGTTTATACATTTTCCTTCATGAAGTGTCTGCCCAAGTCTTTTGCTGCTTTTTAGAACTGTTCTTTAAATTGTTGAGTCATAAAGAAAGTCCCATGGATACCCTTGATCAAAGTTCTTTGTGAGGTCTATATCTTGTGACTCTTAGATGTCACCATGAGTACGATTTTAATTTGAACATACTAAGAATGTTTAACTCCTGCAAATCTTCTAGAAAACACCTTTAGCTCATCGAGCTGGTGTCTGTTTCCCATTAGGTTTTGTTTGCGGTGTGAGGGAGTCATTGGGGTTTCTTTGATGTCTTGTGGATAATCAGTTGATCTGGTTCTCAGAGGTTAGAAAACCTTAACGGTTTCCAGAGAACGCCGTTGCCCTGTGTGGTAATCAGGGAACAGCCTCGGATTGCGCCTCCTGCGGGTGGGGAAGTGTGGGCGCTTCTGCAGCTCCTGACGCTGGCTGAAGACCACTCCTAGGAGAGGGCTCACCCTTTGCTTCGTCCACCCTGCCTGTGCGTGGCCTTCTGTGGGTTCAGATAAACATTCTTGGGCATGGAAATGCGCATCGGGACACAGCACTGCGTCTTGACCGTGGAGAGGCGCTGGTGCGGGCGTCGGGAGCCACACCTCCAGCGCCGGGACGTCTCCGCAGCATTGAGTTACAGCCGTCTCGCCTTTCTGTGTTGCATCTGTATTAACTTAAAATTAGCCCTGCAAATAAACCCCTCCACAGTCTTGTGGTTCCATTTTGTGCCTGGTCGTGGTCAGGCTTTGTAGACCCGCATTGTGTGTGTTGTAGCCCTGAGATTTTCTTGGCCTTGGTTTTCCACCAGACACACGCTGGCTGTTCCCCGTGTTTCGCCACACTGCTAGCTTTCGTGGCAGTGGCAAATTCCACGCTGTGGACACACCAAAGTGATGGGTAGTAGGATCAGAAACACCCATCATCTGGTCATTTATAAAACGGTGAGCATCTGGCTACATTTTCCCTTATTTAAATTTGGCCCTCTACAATAGCATTTTAGTCATTGGTTTCCTGCGTAAGAATGACAAGTACGTGGGGACTTGTGGTCCTGGATACACAGGTATTGTCCTACTATTCAAATACTTTGGCAGACTTAGGATGTAAACCCAAGATGCCACAGCAAATTCTACCAACTTTTTTTTCTAATTACCTACTAATAATAACAGCAACAGTGTTAACAGCATCGGGAGGCGATCTCTCGTGTTTGGATTTTAACAAACCATACTCAGAGCTGGCGCCTAGCGTGTCTCTGGAGAAACTGATTTTTTGGAGACTGAAGAGTTACAACATCCAGTTTGCTGCCCGAGCAGGTAACATGGGGTTAAAAGCAGTCCTTTCAGAGCTGATGAGAACCCCCAGGGCATGGCCGAGGGCACTGGGGTTAGGTCTGGCTTCAAAGCTCTTAATTAAAGAGCGGAAGGCCTGCAACAGTAGCTGGTTAATTAAATTCACAGATGGGCCTGCAGGAGAGGTGGTGTGAACTCTGAGAAAAAGGTGAAGAAATTAGACTCAGAACTGTGCTGGAGTCGCCCGCCCACGACCAGGAGTGGAAGCCTGGGGGCCTGGAGGTTTCCCCGGCCGAGTCATCTGGTCTGAAAGGGGATGCGCTGTTTGACCTCGGTCGTGGGGCTCTCCCGGTGCGGCTTGCTTGGGTGGGCGCAGAGTGCGCCATGGAGTCAGGCTGTGGGTCCTCCCCTCCGTCCTAGTGATTAGCGATTCCCCAGGACTTCCTCTGAAGATCAGATTCTTGCCTTTGCACCGGGGATAGCGGTCAGACTGAGGTGCAAGTGAACGGAGAGCAAGCGTGTGGAAGTGTGTGGCCATCGCTCTTGTCCTAGCTTTTCAGTCTCTTGCTCGCAGACTTCTACAGTATGTTTGCCCCTCCAAACCAAGTTGAATAAAGGCCAAGGGACCCCCATCTCAAACACCCAAACCTTCCTGAGTCTGTTGATCACAATGGGACCCAGGAGGCGGGTTCCCGAGCCAGGAAACCAGGTGTCGTGGAATGCTTGGACGGAGGGCTTTGCACCAAAAATGTGTGTTGTTTGCAAAAGGGCAGATTCCATTTCCAGTCGTCTTATTGATTCTGTGAGTGAGTGAGGGGTGGCGAATGGGACAGCTGCGTGGTATCCATGAGTCCAGATGGGCGCGACACCACTGATACACTCTTAAATTTAGCTCAGTCTTTGGATAGTTAAAATTGAACAAAAGCAGCAGTGTGTATTACAGTGGAGGGGGTTGATTCCTTCCTCTACGCCTGCTCAGCGCCCCTTTGGCTGCTCAGCTCAGTGCTAAATTCTTGCCAGGGGAGGCTTGTGTGTGCCTAAGCATCCTACCTGGGTGTGGAAGGACTCCCGTGGCATCTGTGTGGTTAGCAGTGGCTCCCCCGATGACGCGTGGGGCGATGGGAGCATCCTCCTCACCCAGGAAAGGAAGCTGAGCCTACGGAGAATTAAGTGACTCATCCAGGGTCACGCAGTGAATAAGCCACACAGCTGGGACGCAAATCAATTTTTCCTACCTTCTGGTTACGCAGCCCTGCTGACGCCTCATCCGGTCATGCAGCTGAAGTGTAGAGACAGGACGAATCACGCCAGAGTTGGGGGGAACCTGGAAGGGGTCCATTTGTGTTGTAGACAGCCACCCACTCACAAGGGCCCGACCACACGTGCTAATGAGAGAGGGAAATTTGGATTCATGGTCCGGGCTCAGCTCCCTCGTCCCCGGAAGGAAGTTAACAGCTGCCCGAGACTTTGCAGCTTCCCTTCTGGGGGTGGAGCGTGAGCGTGATGGCTACCCCCCCCCCCCCGGGTGTGCACGCCCCCAGCAATGCTGACCGCCCGCAGCAGGGCCAGGACCCTCCCTTCTCGCTGGCCAGTGGCCTGGGGGCTGCTCACTGTTCTGCAGTCTCCGAGAAGGGGAAGCCAGATTCTCCGCTGTTTGCTGTGCACAAGAGGGAGGAACGTGAAGCAAGCGTCACCCTGGTTTCCCCTGCATCTGAGCACGGTTCTGCCACACTGTGCCGCCCGCTTCTCCCTGGCGGGAGGTCAGCGTGATCCGATTCCTGCTGCCTGTGTCTCTCCCTGCCGCCGGCCGCTCCGGCCTCACCCTGTACCGCAGAAGTGCCGGGCTCTCTCCGTCCTCGACTGAACAGTCTGCGTGTCTGTCTCATCACTCTGCTTTTCCACAAGCCCCTGCAGTTCATCTGGGTCCAATCCCTCCCCTGCAGAGACCCCTGCAGAGACCCCTGCCTCGCCCGGTGTGGGCAGGCTGCTTCCCTCGGCTCCAGTCCCCATGTCACCCTGACATGGACACGTCGTCATGTGTCACTTGCCGCCAGGGATACCGTCTGAGAGTTTCATTGTGTGATGGTCACAGAATGTGTGTAGCACACACCCAGGTGGTGGAGGCCATCGAGCGAGGTGGCAAAGCCGGGCGTGTGCGGCTGCTGCTGGTACGGTGTGGTGCACCGTCTCACAGCCCAGCTACAAGCAGGTGAGCGCGCTCTCAAATAGCAGCAGTACGGCGAATGCATGAGCCAGCAGCATCGTCCTCGTGTCGTCGTAGTGTCACATTCGACGTGTAATTGCATTGCTGTATTTTTATGGCTGGCCGTGCAGCAGGTGGCTTTCACCAGCGTCATGCTCACACACAGATGACGTGCAGCTCCGACGTTGGGCTGACTACGACATCACTACGTGAGAGGGATCTTTAGCTCCATGGGTCCCCTGCTGTCCTTGTCGACCCAGACGTCCTGAGCTCGCATGCAATGTGAGTTTCCTGCCTAGGCAGCTTCGTGAGCGCAGGGGCCCTTCTGTCCTGGTCACCATGCGTTTGCACACCTGCACCTGCCGCGGTCCCTCGTTCTAGAGACCTTTCCTTTGGAAAAGATTCTGTGTATCAGAAAACAGTCCAGGGCTTCTGGCAGCAAAACAGAACAAGGACGAGACTTACAGAAGTAGATGAAACGGTGGCTTAGAAACACTGGACCCACGTGCGCAGGACCCTGAGCCCTGAGGATTGGAAGTGACATCACCGACCTAGGAAGTGACATCACCGACCTAGGAAGTGACATCAGCGAGCTAGGAAGTGATGTCACCGACCTAGGAAGTGACGTCACGGACCTAAGGGAATCTCCAAGCTGCGACCCTGGGCGGAGGAACCGAGGAAGCGTAGGGGAGACAGAGCTGCGAGTCAGAAGTGGGAGTCCATAGAACAGTGCAGCAGGGTGGGCACTGAGCCCTCAGAGAAAGCCAGGGCTGTTCGGAGGAGGTGAGTCCTGGCCAGTGGGCGCGCGTGGCCAGGGAAGGAGCCGTCGGCAAGTACTGGGGGGGGATCCCACACAGGGCTGAGATGGGGGCCTGCACCCACGAGCTACACTGCAAAGCCTCAAAAGTCAGGAGGTGTTGGATGGAGCCGGGTAAACAACAAAGACCCCTACACTGACTGCTATGAAACATTGCTAAGAGAGGGACGGGAGACTGACACAGATGGAGCTAAATCCTTCGTGGGTCTTAAAACCCAGTGTTGCTGACCTGTCCATTCTTCCCAAGTTGCCCAAGGGATTCTAAAATTAATTTGAAATGCGGAAGACCTAGAGCAGCCAAAACAGCTTTAAAAGCTATGAATCTAGTAATAAAGCTACTACCACCGAATTTCAACGCATTGTAAATACAGAGGAATCGGGACAGTGTGATACTGGCGTCGAGATAGACAAACAGGGTCGTGGGACAGAATGGAGTCCACAAGTAGACCCGCAAATGGCAACTGATTTTTGGCGTGGCCCCTGCGCTCATGTAGGTGGCCCTCTGAAGCCGAGGGAAGGCAGAGCAGACAGAAAATATTCAGAGAGACGCCCGGCGCTGATGTGGGTTCCCCCGAGGCCCTTTGTGTCTGGCCCTTTGTTCTTCCGTTGTCACAGGAGAGAGTGGATCGACTAGGATTCCACTCGCCACATCACATCTTAGGACAGGTCATTATTTGCCAATGATTTCAAGATCCTCCTGTGTGTGTCCTGCCCTAAGCCACCCGGATCAATTCTGCTGCAATGTCTTCTCAGCGTGGTTCACACCTGGGCCCTGACCGCCCAGCCCGGGGAGGAGAGTGACAGTAAGGCCACTCGGGGCAGGTGCAGTGGTTGGGAAGCAGGCGCCCCCCAAGTGCCCGTGTTGGACTTCACCGCCCATGCAGCCGTGTTGCCCGGTGGGACTTGGAAAGAGATGATGAGGCCATGAGGATCATGCCCTCGTCAGGGGCTTGATGGTGTTATGGTAGGAGTGGGTTCTTACAAAACCAAGCTCAGCCCTGTCTTGCTCTCACCCTCCCCGCCTCGCCCCCTTTGGCCTTCCTCTGTGGAATGGCACAGCACGGAGGCAGCAGCAGGTGCACCCGCATGCTCTCAGACTTCCAGCCCCGGAGCCGTGAGTCCGGTAAGCTCCTGTGAACTCTGCAGGTGTTCTGTTACAGCAACGCAATGTGGCTGGGACAGGAGGGGCATTTCTGCCAGGACTGCCGCCTCCTCACCCCCCAGGCCCTGTTGATCCTCTGGCTGCTGCCTCAGTTTCCTGCTCCACATCCCATCACTGTATCCCTTGAGCACCTGCGGCATCGAGTGGGTAGCAGTGTTGGAGGGCTGCGTGGGGGAGTGAAGCGGCTGCAGGCTGGGTTGGAGAAGGTCCGGGCGGGTCCCCTGAGAGCAGAATGGCCGTGAGGATGGTTCGCTGAGCATGGCTAAGACCCAGCTCGCTGGCAAGGGGGAGGAGGAGCACTAGAAGCCCAGGTAGCCACGTGGAAGACGTTCAGCCTTGGACACAGGACCAGTTTCCCCGAAGCATCTCTTTACAGAAGAACAGAACATCGCCCCAGTATAAAGACAGCTTGCTATTTTTTAAAAAGATTTATTTATTTTATTTGAAAGAGTTACATAGAGAGAGAAGGAGAGGCAGAGAGAGAGAGAGAGAGAGAGAGAGAGAGAAAGATGTCTTCCATTCACGGTTTCACTCCCTAGTTGGCCGCAACGGCCAGATCTGTGCCGATCCAAGACAGCTTACTATTTTTAGCAAGTTACTTTCTAAAAATTATACAGAATCTTGTACAGGGCGAGAGGTCGGAGGGTGATGAAAGTCAGTCTTCTGGTCCTGGACGTGTGATGTGTGGTTTTCCCAGAGGCATTTAACGAGGCTGTCTCTTCTCCAGGGCATGCTGTGTAAAAGTCTTACATCGTTGGCTAAATTTATTCCAAGGTACTGTTTTGGCCATTGTGAGTGAGGTTCCTCTTGTAGTCCTCAGTGAGTTCATTTTTGGTGTCTCGTGGGACTGGTTTGTCAGGATTGAATTTTGTAGCCCACAACTTAGCCGAGTTCATTTATCAGTTCTAACAATCTCTTGGTAGAGTTAGTTTCTCTGTATGTAGAATCCTGCCACTGCGGACAGGGATAATTTGATTTTTTTCCTATTCATGTGCCTTTAATTGCTTTCTCTTGCCAATAGCGCTGGCCAGAACTTGCAGAGCCACGTTGAGTAAGAGGTGAGGTGGGCCTGGCTCCAGGTTGTCCAGGAAATGCATCCAGCTGCTCCCCTTTCTTTTTTTTTTTTTCATTTTGTTGTATATTTAATTAGCAATTCAGAAGACTACTATGTTTAAAGATTTTAGTTGCAGTTCAAGACTTTAGAATCTCAGAAACTGTCTTTACCAAGGATTTTAAGGTTTGAGTGTCTGACTGATCTGAAAGAAAACTGGGAGAGTCTTTCAACGTTTTTTTAGTTTCTTTAATACAAATCAAAATACATTTTTGTTAATATCATTTTAGCAAGCTTAACATTCTTTTCAATACAGGATGACTGAATATAGGTAACTTCAACGCTTCCTTTTCAAAAACAATGTTTTGTTTTAGAGAGGAAGCAAGTCATCAGTAAGATACATGGTCCACAGGCGTTTACTTTCCATTACTTTAGAGCATGTCCTCCAGCTTAAAATTTGGTCCACTCATATATATATTCCTCCTATAACAAAAATAAATTAAACCTTATAATTGAAAGAAAAATCCAGCAATCAGAAATATTTGGCATAGGCCTCTGAGTGAACTTGAGAAACAAGTTAGGATGTGTTTCAAGTGTATGGAGGAACACAGCTGCTCCCCTTTCAATGTCGTGTTGGCTACAGGTTTGTCATATGTTGTTTTTATTATGTTGCAATGTAGCACAACATATCTGAGCTTATAGGCTTATTATTTATATAAGATTATTGTCATGAATGGGTGTTGATTTTTTTTTTTTTTGACAGGCTGAGTGGACAGTGAGAGAGAGAGAGACAGAGAGAAAGGTCTTCCTTTTTCTGTTGGTTCACCTTCCAATGGCCTCTGAGGCCAGTCCACCACACTGATCCGAAGCCAGGAGCCAGGTGCTTCTCCTGGTCTCCCATGGGGTGCAGGGCCCAAGCACTTGGGCCATCCTCCACTGCACTCCCGGGCCACAGCAGAGAGCTGGACTGGAAGAGGAACAACCGGGACAGAACCAGGCGCCCCAACCGGGACTAGAACCCAGGGTGCCAGTGCCGCAGGCGGAGGATTAGCCTAGTGAGCTGCGGTGCAGGCCAATGTTGAATTCTATCAGATAATTTTTCTGCAGCCGTTGAGTCAATCATGTGGTTCTTGTCCTTGCTTCTCTGGGTGATGTGTTAGGTGACTTTCATTGGCTTGTTGACGTTTCGCCGTCCCTGCATCCTGGGGACCACTCCCACGTGGTCAGGATCAGGGCTTTATTTCTGAAATGTTGTTGGACTTGATTGCTGGTGTCTTGCTGAGAATGTTGCTCATCAGGGATATCAGGCCACATTTTCTTCTTACGCTGTATTCTTGTGTGGTTTTGGAAACAGGATAAGCTTGGCCTTGTGGAGTGAGCTTGTCCCTTGCATTTTTTTTTGGAATAGTTTGAAAAGGGTTGGTGTTACCCCAAAAGCACAGGCCACAAAAGCAACGATAGACACATGGCGTGAAGTCAAGCTACAAAGCTTCTACACCGCAAGGGCGTGATAAGAGGAGTGAGGCGGCGTCCACAGAGTGGGAGAGAGTGGACACTATGACTCTGACCAGAGGTTAACATCCAAGATACAGAGGGGCTCAGGAAACTCTGCAACGAAGTAGCGAGTGATCCGGCGAGACCTGGCGAAGGCTCTGAACACACAGAAGTGCAAACGCCCAGAGAAACACGGGACGCTCTCAGGGTGACTGGCCCCGGGCGGATGCGAATCAGAACCACAGGGAGGGGCCCCCAGTCCAGGCGGAATGGCTGTCATCCCACAGACGAACACTCACGGATGCCAGCGAGGCTGCGGCGAGGGGAAAGGCTGGCACGGCCGCTGCGGGGAGGCGGATCCGCGAGACAGAGGACAGGACGGAGCGTCCTGGGGACGCGGAAAGTGGGGGCCGGCACTGCGGCTGCGCTTCCGATCCAGCTCCCGGCCAGCGCAGAAGATGGCCCGAGTGCTTGGGCCCTGCACCCACATGGGAGACCCGGATGGAGCTGCTGCCTCCCGGGTTCAGCCTGGCCCAGCCCTGGCCGTTGCAGCCATCTGGGAAATGAACCAGTGGTTAGAAAATTCCCTCTCTCTCTCTCTCTCCCCCTCTGTGTGTGTGTGTCTTCCTCTTTGTAAATCTTTCAAATAAATCTTAAAAAAAAAAAAAAACTAAACTAAAAATAGCCCTACCGTCTGACCCTGCTGCCCTACTCTGGGAACACATGTGCAGGAAATGAAATCGGCAAGGAAAGCCATGGCAGCAGTGCTGTGATCCTGCCGTCAGCCAGGTGTCCACCGGAGCATGATGGATACAGCGAACGGGGTGTACACAGTGGGTGTCGTTCTGCCCCAAGGGAGCAATGCCACCCTGACACTGACAGCGGAGCTGCTTGAGTAAAATAAGCCAGACACAGACAGACGAACTCCGCGTGTTCCCGCTCCAAGATGGAGACGAGCAGTGACAGTGATGAACCTGTGCCAGCCAGATTCACGTGGGCAGGGGAGCGGGCGCTGGGGGAGGCAGGATGATGGGAGTAGAAGGACACTGGGGGGAACGCCCCCGGCGCCCATTGGGCAGCACGGCGGGGTCACTGTAGCCCATGGTGCTGTGAAACCCTCTGCACCCAGAGCCGGAGCACAGGAGCTGGGGGGCCCCAGGCGCATGGGCAAGGCTGGTGCCTGCTGTGGTCCCCCTCAGCCGCGTGCATGCGTGCAGAGCTGCCCGGTTCCCTCCCAGAGGTGCGCTAATCCAAAATGCCGAAAGCAATCTCGAAAAGTCAGGTGCATCTGTGAAGCTGCTCCGCCTTGTTCAGGGAGGTCAGCTACGGGTTCTCCCCCCCCCCCCCCCCGCCGCCCAGCCCTCCATCCTCATCCTGCCGAGGTAGCATCCCAGACGTCTCACGGCTGACAGCACCCGTCAAACCAAACCTCAAAGGAACCTCCGGGGGAAGGGTTGTTATATGTCACGCAGGAGGTTGTCTGTCCAAGAAGCCCACAGGACTCACAACATGGGAGGGTCTGGTAGATGCGCGGGAAGCTTCCATCACCCGCGTGAGGACGCAGCCTCGCACAGGCAGGGACTGGTCCTCTCGGTCTCCAGGTCCTTCTGATGGACGTGGGGCCTGGGGAAGCCAGCGAGTGCATTGCTGTGGTTTCTTTCACAGGCAGAGCCTCAGAGCCTCAGGGAGAGCCTGTAGACAGCCTGGGGTGAGTCGGTGCCCGGCCAGGGATCCGCTGCAGGAAGCCACTTCATTTGGATCATTGTCCCTGCAAGGGCCTCTCTCGCTTTTCACTTTCAATAAAGGGCAGCGAAAGAATGATTAGAAAGCGGGTCAGCTTCAGAACCAAGAAGGAGGCTGTTTGGAGTAATTTTTTTTGAACCCAGACAATTCCCTCTTCTTAAACTGCCTTGGGGAATGTGGGACATTACGAGGAGACAGCAGCCATTGTAGGGGGTTCCCGATGATCAGCTGAAAGCACTGGGGAGAAGCTGAGTGCCTGATGCCTGCTTGCTCGTGAGAGCGTGCCACGCACCGTCTCCATCTGTGACACGTGGCTCCACATCTCCTCTCACCTCCAGCCCCGCTGTGATGTAAAAAATAATAGGAATGTTTTACTCAAGAAGGAAGATTTAAAAGATAATGCAATTTACATTTCTGCAGTTCATCCCCGTGGGGTCTTTGTGCTACTCAAATGGGAGCAGCTGGTGCTCTGGCTCACTAGGCTAATCCTCTGCCTGAGGTGCCGGCACCCCAGGGTTTCCAGTCCAGCTCTCTGCTGTGGCCTGGGAAGGCAGTGGAGGATGGCCCAACACCCACATGTGGGCCCTGCACCCACATGGGAGACCAGGAGGAAGCATCTGGCTCCTGGCTTTGGATTGGCGCAGTGCGCCGGCTGCAACGCGCCGGTTATAGCAGCCACTTGGGGGGTGAACCAATGGAAAAAGGAAGACCTTTCTCTCTGTCTCTCTCTCTCTCTCACTATATAACTCTGCCTGTCAAAAAAAAGAAGAAGAAGAAGAAGAAGTGTCTGGAAGGCTTGGAAAATCTCCGGGCCCATCCCAGAGAGTCTGACTCAGTAGGGCTGGGATGAGACCCCTACTTGCATGGGCTACGAACACACCTCCCAGCCTGGGTTCGTGCCGGGCCCCGTGGTGTGTCCCTGGCCTAGAATGGCCCTCACTGGCGAAGGTTCCCCCAGGTGCTGCGCCCCAGCCCCACCTGTGGGAGAACCAGCTGCCTGCTCCCACCCCCCACTGCTCCCCAGAAAGGCCCCCGAGCACCAGCCCCCGCCTTGTGGGCGGCCGTGCACGCCTTCGCCCTGTGTCTCCTGGTCCCAGTGTCCCCAGTGCAGCGCACAGCCCAGCCTGCTGCCCAAGGTGGCCCTTCCAGAAACGACCGGAACATTCGTGATTCGAGAGCACAGAAAACGCCTACCCTCTTCCTTGCCCTGATTTGAACAACTGCAGACGATGACTGAGATGTGACCACTGGCCAGCCACTTCCGGTCTCCTGGACCCCTCGTATGCGCAGCAGGGGACGTGTAGACTCCTTCCAACACTGGGGCTCCCTCGTGTAGGTTAGGAACCCCTCTCCTGTGACTGCCACACACACCAGGCCGTCCCCGGAGCTGCACGCCCGAGTTACAGCCTGTGTGTGCATTCCAGCCACGACCAGCAGTGTGCAGTCACACAGCCCAGTGCTCGCGTGGGGCATGGGCACTGCGGGGGGCAGGCGTGCATCTCTGCAGGAGGCCTCTGCGGATCCTGAGGACGTCAAGCTAAAGCTTCCGCTCGTGTCCAGTGCTAGAACGTGTCTTTCTGAGTACTGACCCACGCTCAGTCCTCCTTGCTACGTAGGGAATGCGCTGGCCCCGACGATGCAGAGGGAAGCCTTCCACTCCTCTCCCGCGGCATCAGGTCTCGGGCAGCGCGAGTGCCACGCTCTGGCCTCAGTTTGCGCTTCCGTAGAATGGGGGCAGTGATCTCAGGGATGTGGCTGGTTCTCCCCGCCCCTGACCCTCTGCGTCCCTCCTTGCCCCCAGGTACTCCTTCCAGGACGAGGAGGACATGTTCATGGTGGTGGACCTGCTGCTGGGGGGCGACCTGCGCTACCACCTGCAGCAGAGCGTCCACTTCACAGAGGCGGCGGTCAAGCTGTACATCTGCGAGCTGGCCCTGGCCCTGGAGTACCTGCAGCGCTACCGCATCATCCACAGGTACCCGGCGGGGGGCGCGGGGGGCGCGGGGGGCGCGGGCGCGGCGGCCGACAGCAGAGGGTGCGGGAGCGCTGTGCCGGCGGGCAGAGGGTCCTCGTCCCTGAAGTCGTCTAGAAGTGGCAGCGCGCCGAGGTGGTGAAGGTCAGGATAAGTTCATGAGTGGACTGGCATTTTCCTGGCTTGCCACCGAATCAGGTGCCCCCCCTTCCGGCCTGCACCCACCCCACCCTGCTCTTGGGGAGACTGGGACGTTCTGTCCCTGGTGTCTCAGGTCAGAGGGGTCACAGTAGCCTCCTGACTGTGCACAGTGCTGCTGTCTGCTGTCCATCTGCACCGTGCGTGCAGCACGGGAGCTCAGCAGGAGGCTTCAGCGAGTGATGGCCACAGAGCGGACGCGACTTGCACAAGACAGGGGCTGGGGCGTGTGTGTTGAGATGGATGGCCACAGAGTGGACACGACTTGCATAAGACAGGGGCTGGGGCGTGTGTGTTGAGATGGATTAAGCTCACACGTTTGCAGTTACACCTTCTCCCTCCCAAAGCTCTCCTCAAATGACGATCAGGAATATTTGAAACATGACAAATCCATAAGAATGAGGAAAACCAAGCAGAGACCATAGCCAGGCATTAGGGGGCATTGGGAGGACGAGGTAGAGTGTGAGTCACTTGGGATCCCAGCAATGCATTTTGTCCTGGGGAGAGCCGAGAACAGAGACTGGAGCATCCCCCAGCAGCTCAGGACTGCGCAGTGCCTGCCGTCTCGTCTGGGAGTGGGGAGTGGAGGGTGAAGGAGGATGAACTGGCGGCCAGCCTCTCAGGAAATGTGAAGGACTCCGGCCATTCGACACACCCTACCCACTGCTGCCCGGAGTGGTCATGGGAAAGTCAGCCGCTGAATACAGCTAAACCCAAGCCCCCCAGGTTGGGATATTGGACTGAAACCAACAAGGGGATCTAAAAGGGACCAGAGAACGGTGCCTCCCTACATCCTCAGGAGATTCTGGGGACACCCGTGGGACCATGACCGAGTGATTGTGACATCGCAGGTTGCCCGTGGCAGCTCGGAACGCAGCTGGTGGTCCACAAGCTGCACTCAGGGGTGAGCAGCTCCCGGCTGGGTCAGCGACAACCAAGGGCGATCAGACACCCAGGGAAATCTGACACAAATGTCAAAGGGGAGAAGCAAAACTCGAAGTAAGCAAAGGCTCTGGAGACGTCACTCACTCGGATCAGTTTTTGCGGAGGGACGGGAAGGCTCTGCGCCAGTGTAAAACAAGACATCCACCCTTGAATTCCGAGAACAAGCGTCAGGCCTTTAGAAATTAAAGATGGAAAGTGCAAAGCTCTCAAGACGCATTGAAGATCGGTCTTTGTACTTTCCTATAAAGTGGAGCAAAAAGATAAGAAGAAAATGGGAGAGAAAAGATAAGAAAATTAGACTACCAGCCCAGAAACCTCCACATCAGACAGAACAGGAAAAGCTTAGAGGGAAAAATCCTCCAACAACCTGGGTTTCCGAACGGCAAGAACATGCCAGGGCGCCGTGAGAAGGCTGGAAACAGACACCCAAACTCCTGGCGCGGAGGCTTCCCCGGAAGAGCAGCAGGTCAGGCAGGCTGAAAACCTAGAGGGCTTCTGGGTTTCTCGGATGCTGGCAGGCAGGGCAGACGCGGCAGCCAACACGCATGAGCTGTGCCTCTCCCGCCGTGCGTGTCTCAGAGCTGTGGGAGAATGGGGTGGGTCTGACGCGAAGGTGTGAGTCAAGGAGGGGGACGGGAAAGCGGGGCTCCCGCGGATGCCGGGCGGGTGCGAGCTCTGCCTGGTGGTGCAGCCCATCGCTGGTGCTGGTTCCGGTTCTGATCGGGGTGCGTTGCGAGACCCTGGAAGAGACTCCTGCAGGATGAGTGGACTAACAGAACTGATGCGGCTGGCTTTCTTAGGGGGAGACCAAGGAGCTCGTAAAGAACCCGAAGTCGCGTTCGTGAGAAAAATCACAAAAAAGCTCAACCAAAAAAAAAAAAAAACACAAAAAAAACACAGGTATTAGTTCCGGGCAATGAAAACGTCGTGCGAGACGTCATCTCTGGAGAGCGCATCGTACTGAGCAGACCGGCTCTGTCATAATCCCCTAAATCCCGGGAGTCCACGGGACGGCGAGCAGCGCTCCGCTGGGGAATCGGAAGAGCGAAGGCTTCTCAGTGCTCCTCTTGGGTAGTGAGAAGCCTGCAATGAAACAGCAAAGGAAGCCACACACCGTGAACAGGCCCGGAGTCGGCGCCGGGAGTCCACCCTGGAGGGGCCGAAGGAATGGAGATGAACTGGTGGGCGGGAACAAGCCAGATGTTGTTGGGCTTGTGCGGCTCGGGCCCATGAGCTATATTTGCGTGCGTAGCTTTGACCTACATCACAACACAAGGAAGGACAAGGAGACGAAAAATACGGAAGGGACTGTGCAGGGGTCCCAGCGGCTCGGCCACTCGGGGATGCAGGCTTGTGGCTCTGGGCGCCGTGGCTGCAGCCCCGGGCTCTGTGTGCACCAGAAGGGCAGCGCGTGGCGCCTCAGTGGAGGTGCTGGAAGCGGAGAGTTCACTGATGAGTCATGTGTGTGTCATTCATGAGTCAGCAAAAGCGTTCTCGCCCTGGTGCGAGATAAATGGCCCATGTCCCTCCAATGCTGAGTCACCAGGACGCTGGTGAATAGATGTCAACTGTCCTGGGGTAGCGCGAAGGACGGGCCGGGCAGAAAAGGGCGCGGTCACCGTTACCGCACAGCTGGCTGGAGCCGTGTCACCGAATTCCAGCAGGTGCCTTCAAGTTGCTCCACACGGTGCTTCTGCCGTGGGGCCATCCAGGTGAGCCCAGATGCAAAGGAGCTCTCTGGTCATTTAGGCAACTTTTCAAAATCCTCTGACTCACTGAGGAGGGCTAACTTTATGCGTCAGCTTGGCCCAGCAAAGGAACGCCCGCGGCGTGGGAAGACCTCCTTTCTAGAGGTGTCTGTGCGGGTGTTTTGCAGAGAGATCAGCATCTGGAGAGGGGAACTGAATGAGGCAGGTGGTGGTGGTCATCCAGGGCCTCCTGGGCACAGGCAGAACAAAGAGGCAGAGGAAGGGAGAAGTCACTGCCGCTGCCCGAGTGGAGTCGTCGCCTTCTCCTGTCCCTGGCGTTCTTGTTCCTCATTCTGGGGCTTGGCGACTCGGAGGCAGGGCGTATACTGCCGGTCCCCCGCTCCTCGCCTGTGGACATACAGGGAATCACAGCACATGCCTGCTGGCTTCTCCAGCTTGCTCATGGCGGATTGTGGGACCTGTGAGCTTTTGTAAACACACAAGCCAGTTCCCATAACCTCCTCCCTCCCTCCCTCCCATTCTATCCATCATCTATCGACCGATCGATCCATCGATCTATATTGTTGGTCACATTTCAAGAACCCTAAATACTAGTCAAATCACCTTTGCCGATTCTAAAATCATAGACTTGGCAAAGATTCACCCCTCCCATCTGGCTCAGGAGTCTCCTTTTCTGTGTGTTCAGATTTGAAGCTACGGGTGTCTGTGCACACTGCGCATGGAGACACGTGGCAGTGAGGCGCTGTGCCCACATTCATTCAACAGCAGAATTCAGGAGTGCCCCCGCCAGACCCCCTCGGTGCTGCTCTCATACCTCCGGATGAATATCGCTCGTGTCAGTGTAGACACCCTGGAGATGCAAGAACATCCCACACATGCAGGCTGGGCTTTTGTCGTCCTCCTGGTGGTCTTAGACGAGTTACTAATTCCCTTGGTGTAGCTTTGCGGATACCTGCTTCACTGCTTGAGAATTCCATGAGAACATGTCCTTAAAGAACTTGATTGTGCCTGGCTGTTTGGGGCAGCTCGGTCCTCTTTCTCTCTCTGTGGGCCTTGACTTTGAAACCAGACGTCAGCCTTTCCCATGTACACAGCGGTGACAAGTCTCTATCAGTTGAAGGGGGTAGTACAGCTCTTTAAAAGTAAAATGCATCTCAGGGCATCGCTGGTGCGTGTGAGTATCCGAGCAGAAAAGCGGTGCCATAGGTTCCACGTGAATGATTGCTCAAAGCACGGAGAACGGCTTTCCATGGCACTTGAACTGGGCTTTTGCTTTTTCAATAGCCAAGCAGTGTGCCAGCCCCTAGGAGGGAACAGCGGATGAGACTGCCCCTGTGCCTGAGCAGCGTCCCAGGTCCGAGAGGCACCTGTCCTAGGGACCAAATGGCCGCCACCCAGGGCGGGGATGGTGACAGAACACCACACAGCAGCCTGTAGGAGCTCTGAGGAGGGAGCCGGACCCAGCCTGGGGTGGGGAGGGGGGCGGGGCACGGAGCTGGCAGGGAAGGTTTCCTGTGCCGCCTTGGTCTGGGATTTGCGGGACAGTCAGGGAATGTCCAGAGAAGTGACAGCAGGTGCTGGACAGAGGAGCCTGAACGTGAGATGCATGGTGGGGGCAGGGGTGTCCCCGTGTGGGCCGAGGTGGTGGTTGTACGACCAGGAGGACTCTGCTGGTTTCGGCATGTTGAGGAGTTGGAGGCTGGCAGTGGTATGGTCCAGTTTGTCAGAAAGACTGATGTTTATGGAGGTTCATCACCCAGGGCAGGATTCCTGGACCGGGTGTACACAGGGACAGGTCAGACAAAAGCAAACGAACAGCCATAACCACCACGACTCAGACGTACTCGGCGTTACTTTACGCAGATGGATAGGAGATGGAGTGCGCATGTGTGTGTATGTGTGTGTGTGTGTATCTGCATCCATATGTATGTGTTACATATGTGTGTATACACACGTGTGGCTATACCCATGCAGATGTAAATCATATATAAGGGTATTGCTTGTCGACACACACATATATAAACATCATCTCATGGAATCCTCGCAGTAATAAAGTGAACGAGGGTCTCTGATGACCCCCACTTTGCCGAGGGCCTGGGTGATTGCCCAGGACGCGCAGCTGGCCTATTCTGACCTCAGACCCCAGGTGGTAACCACTGAGCTCCAAGACTCTTCTGGTTCGGGGTGTGCTGAGTGAGTGAGGACACGTGTGTGTATGAACACGCATATGAGCATCAGCCCCTCGCCACCACCCCCGGAGAGGGCACCAGCCTGTGGTCCAGGTGAGGCAGCCGAGGTTTCCCTGCCTGAGTCGGGGGCACTGTAGTGAGCGGCAGCCCGAGGTCGCAGCTGGTGTCTGACTGCAGCCAAGGGCTCTCTCCCCCTCCACCCCCTGCCTCTTCCCCAGATGCAGAAGGAACACGGAGGCTACATCCTGTCCATGTCACATCCAGCCAGTCCCTAGACAGAGCCGGAGCAGGGACAAGAGCCCCCTTCAGAGGGCACCCTGGCTGGCTGCCCTTTCTCTAAGCTGGGCTCCCAGGCCGCCCCCCAACCCCATCCTCTCCCGGGGCGCCCTGTCTGCTTCCTGGCTGGCCGCCCTTTCTCTAAGCTGGGCTCCCGGGCCGTCCCCCAGCCCCATCCTCTCCCGGGGCGCCCTGTCTGCTTCCTGTCTGCTTCCTTCTCATCCCATTTGCTAATGATCAGGTGTTTATTACTTGCTCCTCAGAGGCCACAGAATGGACCTGCCTCCCCGGTACTTCCCCTGGGGCTGGCACGTTCCCCACCCCCCTCACCTGCCTGTCTTCAATGCTGTCAGAGTGCCTGGCCCAGGGCAGGGGCTGCCTAACCACTCGTTGAGTCAGAGAAGGAAGAAGAAGGGAGGGAAGCCCCTTTGAGGTCAGATACCTGGTGTTACATATTCCTCCCATGTTTCCGTCCGCTCCGTGATAGGGTCGTGAACCTTGTGACACGTGAGGTCGTGGCTTAAACCCCCTGCTGTGGTTTGGGTGTGGATCGTCTGCCCGCCCGAGGGCCATGTGCTGGGAGCTTGGTCCCCAGGGTGGTGCTGGGGCGGGAGGTGGCAGGACCCCCTCGTCAGTTCCTGCAAGAGCGGGTTGTTGTCAGAACAGTGAGCCTACCCCCAGCCGCTTGGCCTCCCGTCTCCCGGTGTGACGCCCTTCCCAACGTCTGCACATGGCAGTCTCTCTGCTGGTGACACAGCCAGCGGGCCCTCACCAGAGGCCCCAGACTTGCAGCCTCCAGAACCGTGAGTGGGTCGAGCTCTTCTTTCTGTACGCAGTGTGCAGCCTCGGGTTTTTTGTTACAGCAACAGGAAGTGGCCTGGGAGACTTCTGTCCATCGGGAGATAAAGAAGGCGGACGTGGAGGCTGCGGGAGGCTGCGGGGCCGGCGGGCGGGTGCTGGTGCCCTGCGTCTGCCCACGGAGGGAAACGAACTCACACTCCAGGCACCTGTCACGACCCCCCCCCCCCTCCATGCTTCCCGAGAGAGGCCTCTAAAACCATCGCCTTCATATCACACATTCAGGTTCATCTCTATTTCCCGGATACCTACTACAAGTCCCGGCACACAGGAGGTGTTAAATAATGTGTGTGCCTTGAACGAATGATTTAGGCCCAAGAAATTGAAAAGGTTTGCTCAGGTTGTGAGATCCTTCTGCCCCTGGAGGCTCTGAAGGATATCAAATCTCAGATATAGATAGCCAGTATTTAATTAGCACCCACTATGTGCCAGGCAGAAAAATGGGAGCCATGATGCATTACCCACACCATAAGCATGCATGGGGCACCTGCCGTGTCTGCCACTGGGCCCACAGTCGGCCCCAGGACACAGGTTTGCGGCCACCGGCTCAGCACGCTGGGGAAATGCTGAGTCATGGCACCCTGGCTGTGCCAAGAGGGTGAAATTTGGCCTCAAGAATTAGCCAAGCTTCCGGGACAGGACGACACCTGGATTGGGCCATTTGGTAAAAAGACAAATGAAAAGGTCCTGGGGCTGCCTGAACGTGTATTTGCTGGTGGTGGTGGAAATTGACAACCGTTTGGGGAAGACACCTGGCCAGGGGAATCAGACTCCTTCTGAACTCACACACTTTGGTGACTTTCACTTCCTGGAATGTAACCTGGAGTCTTCGCCTCTCTGCATTTAGGGCAGCACCGTGTGTGATAACCGGCACATTCTAAAGAATCTAAAGGAAAGGAATGGGCTCAGGAGACTGCATCCTTCTCAGATGCTGGTAGACTGTAACACTCTTGAATATTGTCCTTACTGCGGAGACCTGCACTGGGTGGAAGGGGCTGTTTAGACGCTCTTTAGAGAAAACTATACCTTATAAATTTGCATGTCTGTAACAAGATGTCTGCATATTAAACAAAAAAGAGTAAGAGTCGGTTTCCCAATGCATTAGGTTGAAGGGAGGCTCACTGCGATTTCACTTTTTATCTTTTTTCTATTTTAAAATTACCTTTAATTAGCATGTCACCCCTTTAATGAAGAAAATCAAAGCACAATTAACTCTCTCTCTAAAGGGCCGGTGCTTGCAAAGCATGAGGTAAGATTGCACTACCTGGTTAGAATCCTGGACCATCCAGTAAGCCAGCGGTGAAATCACCCTAAAAAATTCATCTCTTCCTGCCTTAGTCTTGGCTTCTTTAAAATGGGCTTATAGGGCAATGGAATGAAATGACCCACAGAGAATCAAGCACAGTTCTGCCTAGTCCTCACTAAGCCCTCAACACGGTTGGCACTAAATAACTGATACAACCTTTTGTTTTTAGCTTTGCAGCTCCTGGTCTTTGTTTCAGAACAGTTTCCAAGTTGCAAAACAAAAACTGGGCAGTAGCATGAAGAGTTTCCAAATCCCCCGCCCCACCTCCCCTATTATTTATATCTCGTTATTGTGCGATGTATTTATCAAAGTCGATGGCCTACACCCAGCTTCTTCTATTTCATCCAAACTCCCTCTCTGTCCCTACCCTTCCCACCACTATTAATCTGTCCCCAGCCCCCTTCCATCTTTGCTGTACAAAAACTAAGCTACAGTTCCCATGAGGTGGAGGGAAGCCACCTCAGGCGTCCTCCTCCACGACCCTGTGGTCCCGGCGCCGTATCTGCAGAAATAAACATCCACGTGGAGAGGAACCTGAAGACGGGCACACTGTCGTTTGGAATGGAAACCCCAGCGCAGTCTCGGGGGGAAGCTCGTTACTCCCAGGCACAGAGCTTCGCTTTGCTCTCTGTTTCAGAGGAGCGTGTTGAGGATTTATGGTTTTATGATGATGGAAGCATGAGATACAGGAGAATCCAATTTATTCCTTGAAGGGACTGTTCCGTCTCCTGTGTACAGAGTGCACTGCGGTTGGGTAGAGAGTGTTTATGTTAGATAATAAATTTTGAAAATGGAGTCCTGAGTCTCAGCATAGCACTGGAGAAACTGGAGTGAAACCTGAAGCAGAGTTTGAAAGCCGGAAACACGGCTCCGAAAGCATCCAGTAGTTAGAGGCTGCTGTACAGGAGCTGTTCCGAAGCAAGACAACGGATCGGTGTCGGGAAGTCGGGTCCGCAGGTTTGGAAATGGCAGCTCGCAGTGACAGCACCAAGGGCTCTGCACTTTATTCCCGGGCTGCCCCAACCCCTTCCCAAGTAGGGTCCTTCACTCACCCATCCAGTCTTCCAGTCCCCAGTACGGGGGACATCAAGGCTTGGTATCAGAGAGAGACGAGAAGACCAAAAACCCTCGACCCTAGGATGCCTCTGTCATGGAAGGATCCACTGGTTATTGACAGGACTAATTACTGTATTTGGGCTCTTACCGCAGGTGCCAGGACACACAACACACACACACACTCACACTGAAGATACACAGTATATATCATATTGTGACTCGGTGCCTCTGCCCCACCCCTGTTTTGAAAGGGAGGAAAAGGATGTGTAGGGCTGAGTCCTCAGAGAGTCCGAGAACTGAGAGCCCGTGTGCGCTATGCGTGGCCTGGGCTCGGGGAGGAGCTGGGATTGGAAGCCCGAAGGGCGTTTTGACAGGTGCAATGATGAAGAACAGCTTTCCAGGCCGAGCAGCTGACGAGGAAGGGTTGGCGGATTCAGCCACCCGCAGTGCTGCACTTGGGCTTCCTTCAAGTCTTACTGTGCAGGAACTCGAGAGCGAGGTCATTGAATGTGGCTTTGTCTTGGAACAACTGCCACAAATATTGCTGAAGTAGCTCCTTAAGGCAAATGGGAACCCAAGTGAGGAAAGAAAAGGGGAAAGTGGTATAAATGTCCGTGTTTGCAGGTTGGTGGTCCTGTTATGACACTTGGCTCTTCTCCCGTGTGCCTTGCAGTCTTGGAGAAGCTGTGGTATTCATCCATCCACACATTCATCCTTCCACCCATCCTCTCTCCTTTCATCCATGCACCATCCATCTGCTGATCCATACACCCGTTCACCCATCTATCCCCTCCTCCATCCAGTGGTGACTTACTGGGTACCCATGTCTACCAGGATAAGAATGCGACAATGAACACTGATCCGGTGTCTGCCCTCCTGGAGCATCTATGCTAGTGGAGGGAGGCAGCCAGCCAGCAAACAACATGCATGAGCGCACTGTGGTGGGTGCTGTGAGGTGTGAGGGCTGTTGTTTCGCGTGGAAGAGTCAGAGATGGACCATCTGATACAGGAACGTGTGAGCCAGAGCTGCAGAACACGAGGGCGAGATGTGAGGATCTAAAGTCACCGTTTCTAGGCAGAGGAGTCGAGGTTGCAAGGTGAGAGTGAGGATGTCCCTGTGACTGGAGTAGCATGGACAATGGCAGAGTGGTAGGAGCCCGGGCCAGGGGCAGAACATGAGACAGAGGGTAATAGATTCATCAGCTCGGCTTTTGTCCCGACAGAGGGGAGAGATGTTGCTGGGGTTTCAGCGGAGGCATGACATGATGTGATCTGTGCTGCACGCTGCAGTTTTACAGGACGATTCTGCCTGCCGTAAGGAAGTTGGACTGTCGGGAGGGGAGCAGCATCCCTTCCCTATAGACTGAAAGGACCAAAGGATCCTGGTGCAGATTGGAGGAACATTCCAGCAGCAGCTCGGATAACCTGTCCCACCATCTCTTTTGACCAAGCCAACCGCAGTTCCCTTAACTGAAAATACGAAGACTCAAGGAATACTTGTTGTGCATTGATAGTTTTACTATGAACTGCCATTTCCAGTGCTACATTCTAGGGTGACAGAACTGGCACAAAACCATGTCAACAGCCCTCAGAGTGCTCCACGGGGTGAAAAAGGCTCACAGACTAAAATAAAAGGAGGAGAATGGCACGTGCTTTGAGAGAGAAAGCCCTAAGGCAGGGAGTAGCTGTGGAGTACTTGGGTGGGGTGTGCAGATGCTAGCAGACAACCCTCCGTGGAGTAGGGGCTGTGTGTGCTTTGAGATCCTGCTTGGTTTCTGATCGCGGAGATGCCGTGAGTTGGGGTTGGGGAGGTACCGATGCAGGAGACTCGGATATGTTTGGGAGGTGTCGATTAGACGGCTTCATAGTTGGGTAAAGCATGTAACTGGAAAACGAGCTAGCGTGTTTCTTTGGTAAAATGCACTGAACACCGAGTTTACCACCTTAGTTATTTTGAAGTGCACGGTGGTTGGCATTCACAATGTTGTGCAACCAGGCTTTGGAACTCTCTTCATCTTGCACGATCCTGTATCCATTCCCGGTCCCCCGACTGGTGGCAGCCACCATTCCTCCTTCTGCCTCTGTGGATCTGAGTGTGCAGGGCCTGCATACAAGGGGAGCCAGGCAGGCAGACTTCTCCGTGCTAGACTTATTTCACTTGACAAATTCAGGTGTGGCATGTGTCAGGATTTTCTTCCTCTTCTAGATGGAATAATCCTTCTCTATGGGTACTTTCCACATGTCGCTTATACATTCATATTTTGGTAGATATTTAGGTTGTTTATACCTTTTAGCTGTAGAGAATAATGCTATTATGTACAGTTTTGGGACTTTGCTCTGAATTATATTGGGAATATCCTCAGAAGTGGAATTGCTGGATCATACAGTGATTCTTTTTTTTTTTTTTAAGATTTATTTATTTGAATTACACAGAGAGAGAAGGAGAGACAGAGAGAGAGACAGAGAGAGAGAGAGACAGAGAGAGAGAGAGAGGTCTCCCAACTGCTGGTTCACTCCCCCATTGGCTGCAACTGCTGGAGCTGAGTTGATCCAAAGCCAGGAGCCAGGAGCTTCTTCCAGGTCTCCCATGCAGGTACAGGGCCCAAGCACTTGGGCCATCTTCCACTGCCTTCCCGGGCCATAGCAGAGAGCTGGATTAGAAGCAGAGCACCCAGGACTCGAACCAGTGCCCATATGGGATGCAGGCACTGCAGGCAGTGGCTTTAACCACTACACTGCACTACCAGCCCTTAGTTAATTCTATTATTTCTTTTTTGAAGAACCATCTTGACTAGAGAAGCTTCAACTTCTGGACTAAAGAATTCAGACACGTTTGTTTTGGCTAATGGGGAGATAACAAGTGTCCTTTGGAAGGTACACTAAGCAGATATTTTAACGGGGAGAGGTGTAGGTCAGGGATGCCCATGGGAAGTGGCTGCAAACACCTGTGTAAAATGAAAGGTCAAATCGGCATCTCTCATACTAGTTGAGGTCGCTTCCTTCCCTTCACTGTGAGAGGAACTTGCACATTCTAAATGCTTCCCTCTTCAGTAGTAAACGAGCTGTATTGATGTCTGAGGGGTTCTGACATCAAGAATTATTTCTTTAAGCAGTAAGAACTGTAGAGGGCAGAGGGAGCTCTCCTTGGTGCTGAAAGTAGACTTGACACTCGCATCCCGTGACTAGAGATTGGAACTGCAGATAGGAAGGCAACGATGAATCAGTGAACAAATGCATTTTAACTCTTTCACACTCCCAAGTCTTCCTCTCTTTCATTCGTCAAATTTCAAAATCTTCGTGTTTTGCCCTCTGCCACCACCCATCATTGTATCTCACTTAGGACAGTTCATGGGTGAGTCAGGCTGCAGGCAGAAACTGGAAACCATGCTGAGTCAAACAGAAGGGCTTCAGCAGAAGGAATTAGTGATGCATGTGTTTTCTTCAGTGTACGTGGAGGACAGGCAGGGTGATGAGGCAGCCCAGAGATCAGAAGCTGTAGGAGTGTGCTGCAAGCCCCAAGCCAGGAGGCCCACAGGGGAGCATGGAGGGCAGGTCCTGGAGCCATGGAGTCAGGCCCCTGTAGTGGGGCTGGACCCTTAGAGGATCCAGTGAGAGCTGGACTGTACAGAGGCAGGCGCAGCTGGAACAACACGGTAGGGAAGATGCAGCTCTGCCAAGGGCACTACCAGTGAACGAAGGAGAAACCCTGGCCTCTCCCCCATCCCGTGCTCTAGTCTTCCACCTGTGCCCCCCACAGGGCAAACTCACCTGCAGGCCAGAAGACGAAAGTCTATATAATGCTGTTTTCAGTGGTGGAGAGAGAAGAGCAAGAACTAGGTCTGATCACTCACAGGCATGTGGCCAGCACAGCGTCCTTGTGTCCCTGGTTATCCTTTGGGCTCCCATAGCGCCAGCCATCACACTCTCTGGAGTCTACTACAATGTTGTTATGGCGCCACTCCCAACTCAAGTGTTGGCCCTCTGTGACAGCTGCCATGGCTTCAGGGGGAAGCACACTGTGGGGTGGGGTCTCAGAGCTACCCCTCTGCTTCCAAAGCAGCTTGTACAGACCGCCGTGACCACAGTGACCACAGCCCCACAGTCTGCTGTTACTGCATGTCTCCTGCTAGGTTTCTGTCCCTAAAGCTTGGAACCTCTTTCTCATCACCAATAGGTCCTGAGTCCCTAACACTGGGCCTGATTGTCAGGAATGTATGTAAAATGAGATGGAATGCCTGTAGAAAAAGAGCAGTCTTTTCTGCCAATACATCTTTTATATAAATGTGTTGACAGCTTGAGAGTCTTGCATCGTGCCATTCAATTCATGCAGCTGGTCTTTAGTTTGGGCTGTCTTTCATGATTCCGCTTATGTCCCGTAGACCAGAGAATACAACTTGTCAAGGCCACAGCGTTAGCCAGGTGCTGCCACTGGGGCATGACTAAGAATCCAGGGCCTCGGCGTGAATCTCCTGGGGTTTCTAGGCACATTTTGCACAATAAAGGCAGACTCCAGCCTTAACTCTGAGTCTGTGCTCCTGCTCAGTCTCCAAGCCTGGTGACGGTTCTTTTAGACTTGATAAGGATTCACAATGGCTGGGGAATGACTTCTAGGACAAGGCTGTGAAGAGTGAAGTCAGCCAGAGCAGAGCTGCTCAACCAGACAAGGAATCAAGGAGGAGAATGCATTTATGAGCTTCTCTGTTGTTCCTTTGTTCCCTGATTATGGATGTGCTTGCTAATTGCACCATGTGTCCTGTTACCTGCAGAAAGAGATGCCCCTTTGAAGTGTTTACCCTGCTACTTAACATAGAAGAATTGATTTTCATTGCTAATTAAATAATCTTAGTCACTAAGGAGGAAGACTGCCTCCTGGCATATTCGCATGAAATTAACAGTTTCAAAGCATGCTTCTTTCTCCCCATCCACACTAAGAAGTGCAGCCTGGCTCGATTCCCCTGAATCGAGAGAGGCAGATCCATATCCCTGATCAGATAGCTGTCTGAATCAAAGCTCTATAAAAGCATTCACTGACTCCCCATTGCCTACAGGACAAACTCTGTCTTAGCCCTGTCACTCAAAGCTCATTATGATTTCCTGATTTAGCCCCTTAATTCTCACTGTGCCTACTGATCCCTTTAATCTACTGTGGTACATACATCAACTTGGCATAATTGTTTGGATGAGTTTGGAGTGATGGAAACGCTTATCAAACCAATTTAAGAAAAAGGGGCTCCTGCCGCACCTCCTCCTGGGCCGCGCTCCCCTCCCCACACCCGGCTTCTCCGAGCCACTAACCTGCGGCTGCAGCAGCCGTCCGCGCCCCGGCAGCACCATGATAGATCAGGCCTTTGTGACACTGACCACAAACGATGCCTACACCAAGGGTGCCCTGGTCCTGGGCTCATCTCTGACACAGCACAGGACCTCCCGAAGGCTGGCCGTGCTCCCACCCCACAGGTCTCAGACACCATGAGAAAGGCTTTAGAGATGGTCTCTGATGAAGTCACCACCGTGGACATCTTGGACAGTGGCAACTCTGTGCATCTCACCTTAATGAAGAGGCCCGAGTTGGGTGTCGCACTGACCAAACTGCACTGCTGGTCCCTTACCCAGTATTCAAAGTGCGCGTTTATGGATGCAGAAACTCTGGTCCTGGCAAATATTGATGCTCTTTTTGAGAGAAAACTGTCAGCTGCACCAGACCCAGGCTGGCCTGACCGCTTCAACCCTGGGGTCTTTGTTTGTCAGCCTTCGGTGGAAACCTATAATCAGCTGCTGCACGTTGCTTCCGAGTGAGGCAGTTTTGATGGTGGGGACCAGGGCTGACTGCTGGGCAACAGCAGATATCCGAAGTCATGAGGGAAGTGAGTCGCGAGGGGAGGGGAAGTCAGCTCAAACATGGATGTGCGTGAGAAGGGACGGTTCCCAGGGACCAGACTGGTCTGTCGGGGGTGTACACTTGTGCAGGGTAGCCTAGACAGGGCTTGACTGGGACTTGTGACTCAGCACTGCACGATCATTGCTGCCCACAGACGTGAGGCAGAGTTTACGGGCAGCGGACAGTTGTGCAGGTTCCGGATATGCCCTCCTACCCATGTTTATTTCTGTAAGATCCATGTACACCCTGCACCAAGAGTACCTGGGCTGTTGTAGATGAGAAGAGAGAGGTGGAAGTCGACGGGGAGGGGTCCAGCTGAATCCCTGAATGTTCTGTGTTCTCTGAGCCCTAATCCAGTTCTCTTTCCTAAAAAGAGAGTGTGGTCAGCACCTCCAAGGATGTGGGTTAGAGAGAGAGCGCCTGAGTGATGTCACAGCTTGGCCCATCTGTTGCTTCCCTCGGCCTCCCCAGAGGGTTCTACAAGGAGGATGAATTGAAGCAGAGTGGGCTGGGCTTACAGCCTGGCTTTGCTGCTTGGCTTCTGTGTCGCAGGAACAATCTTATTAATCTCTAGACCCCTCAATTTCTTCATCTTTGAAATGGGATGAGTATATATCATACTTGGCTGAAGGCGCAGACAAGATGAGATGACCTTTGAGAAGATGCGAGGTGCCCAGGGGCAGCAGAGAAGCATGCATGAGAAACATGCATGTAGCAGTCCATGAAGGGCCAAGAGGCGTGAGCAACCCAGGCACCTGGCCCGGGGTGCACCTGCCTTCTTGGTGTCTCATCATAGCATTTTTTTTTTTGACAGGCAGAGTGGACAGTGAGAGAGAGAGACAGAGAGAAAGTTCTTCCTTTGCCGTTGGTTCAACCTCCAATGGCCGCTGCGGCCAGCGAGCTGTGGCTGGTGCACCACGCTGATCAGATGGCAGGAGCCACGTGCTTCTCCTGGTCTCCCATGTGGGTGCAGGGTCCAAGGACCTGGGCCATCCTGCACTGCACTCCTGGGCCACAGCAGAGAGCTGGCCTGGAAGAGGGGCAACTGGGACAGAATCCGGCGCCCCGACCGGGACTAGAACCCAGTGTGCTGGCACTGCAAGGTGGAGGATTAGCCTATTGAGCCGTGGTGCTGGCCTCATCATAGCATTTTGCAATGGGTAGAAGTGCTTGGCATTTCACTTGTGCTGGAATCCGAGGCCTGACCTTGTTGTGGTTGAAGCTGATGCTGAATGTCTTGCCTTCTAAGTTGGAAAAGCAAAGCTGGGTAGTTGATGTCAGTAGTGGCCTGAGTGTAGCTGCCACTTTGGGCTGCCTTAGGCATTGCAGAGTGTGCTCACTAGATGCAAGTATTGCACCATCTCCTGTAATCCTGACAGCCACCCAGCCTGGTGGACACTGCCAGCCAATCCCCTCCCATCCCACAGCTGGGAGCATCGGAACCCAGGAAGGTTAAGTAACGCATGGAAGACTTTCAGGGTACTAGGTGGTGGGTGGAGTTTAAACGGACATCTCCCCCCCTGCTAGTCTGCGTGTCCCCTTCTCTCCACACTTATGTTTCAATATCAGAGGAAAACAAGAAAAACATCCTTATCTCCTGGAGAGCACTCACTTCTCCCCCGGGAGCTAAGCTAAGATAGAAATACTGCACATGAGCTTTTATCAGACAATGAAAATGCCTGCGGCAGCGTCCAGCAGAAGGCTGTTCACCCCGTGACTCAGAAGGGCCGCAGGGAAGCTTCGGGATAGCTCTGTACGCCCTTTGATCTGCCCACTGGAAGAGGGAAGAAGCTTCAATTGTGTGGTCCCACGGGGGGGCCATACGCAGAGGCTGCTTGGATTCTGTATCCCGCGTAGAAGAACTTGGAGCTGTCCAGCACGGCAGCCGAGGGCCTTGCGGAGTTAGTCACTGCCTCGTTTCCATGGAGCCTGGGGCCACTTGCGGGGGTGCTGGAGAGAGGAGGACACAGGGACACAGCTAGGGGCTGGAGGGCACGGGGACTCCCCTGGTTTGTGGAGAGCTGCACAGCTGGGCCACCCACAGCCTGCTAAACTCGGCTGAGCACCCATCAACTCCGGGGAGAAATGTGAGCGCCCACCGTGTCTCATGATGGCTGGGGCCGGGCCGTTTACATCAAACCGTTTTGATTGTTCTCTAATCCGTGCCCGTTGGTAACCAGGCAAAGTGCTCTCCCCATTGAGTAGCAGATCCCGTCCTGATGGGTGGGTACAGAGTACATCCCAGCGCAGGCAGCATTGAGAATTACAAGTCCAGCCTGGGCCCTGTAAGACTCAGCCTGCCCTTCCCCCATCGCCCCCCAGTGCGGCCTGAGGCTGCTGAGATGGGGAGGGGACTCACCCGCGGTCACCTCTCTCCAGCTCTCCCTCACCTCAGAACGTGCATGTGGGGGGCAGGGTCACCCCCAACGCCTCCCCTTTGGGGTTTTGTGCTTCTCTGATGCATTGGGTCCAAGGAGCAATGGAAAGGACTTTGCGTAACCCCATGGTAGTCCTCTGCTGCCGATCGACTGGTCACAGGGGCTGTCTTCGTGGAGATGCCTCGGGAAAGAGAGAGCAGCAGACGTGCCCCTTGTCAGCCTGAATGACAACAACCAGAGATTATGAGACAGTGGTGTTTTTGCAGGAACAGCAGAGTATTGCACTGGGGATAGGCATGAGCTAGCAAACCATGGGCCTGTTCAAAGAGATTAAGGCAAAGTTTTTGTTTAAAGCATTTATTTACTTATTTGAAAGTTAGAGGCAGAGAGAGAGAGAGAAGTCTTCCATCTGCTGGTTCACTCCCCAATTGGCTGCAATGACTGTAGCTGCACCAATCCAAAGCCAGGAACCAGAAGCTTCTTCCGGATCTCCCACACGGGTGCAGGCCACCTTCCACTGCTTTCCCAGGCCATAGCAGAGAGCTGGATTGGAAGTGGAGCAGCCAGGACTCGAACTGGTGCCCATATGGGATGCCGGAGCTGCAGGTGGTGGCTTCACCCACTACACCACAAACATTCATTCATTTATTTGAAAGGCAGAGGCATAGAGAGAGCGAGAGTGAGAGAGAGAGAGAGAGAGAGAGAGAGAGAGAGAGAGAGAATCTTCCATCCACTGGTTCACTCCCCAGTTGGCTGCAACCACCAGAGCTGGGCTGATCCAAAGCCAGGAGCTGGGAGCTTCTTCTGGGTCTCCCATGTGGATGCAGGGGCCCAAGGACTTGGGCCGTCTGCCACTGCTATCCCAGGCCATAGCAGAGAGCTGGATTGGAAGTGGAGCAGCTGGCACTCAAACCTGCGCCCACATAGGATGCCGGCACTGCAGGTGGCAGCTTTACCTGCTACACCACAGCGCTGGCCCCAAGTGGGGAGGGTGTTTAAAAGGCAAACATCAGATCACATCAGATATTCTGGGACAGTTGTCTAGCCAGGATTCTGTAGGCTGGAGGCAAACAGAGCTGCAGGGCAGGCGGTGTGGATGTGGACTCTGAGGACCGTGCTGGCCTCTGGGGAGCGCTGCAGCTCCCACAGTCTGCAGGAGTCGTCACTCCCAGGACGTGGTGCAGGAGAAGCCTGTCTCGAGCCTCCAGGCTCTGCTTGTCTGTGGCAGGGCTGGCACCGGTGCCTGCGTTTCATTCTCAGCATTCGCCTTCCTTCATGTCGTGTTAGGTCTGCTTCTGAGGGCGTGCATGGCGCAGCCCACTCGCCCTCACAGCTGCCCAGGGGCTCACCCTGTTGACATGACCAGTTACACACGAGGAGACTCGCACACGGAGGGGCACAGCGACATCTCCACAGTAAAACAGGACATGAACGCAGGCAGGCTTGGTGGCCAGTGGGACATGGTCAAGTTGGCGGGGCAGTTCCAAGAAGACCCTCTCCCCCACCCTCTTCAGTTCCTGTCCTCAGAAGAACACCCCCAAAACTTACTGCTGGCGTCCCCCTGCCTAGGGACGTGCACCAGCCCTGCTGAGAGATTTCGTGTGTTCTAGCAGTGCCGGAAGCTGCAGGGCAGAGGTGAGGAGGGCGGGCTGCCTCCTGCCATCCTCTTCCTCCCTGCCTGGTTCCCAGCAGCCGTTCCTCCCAGATCTGGGCCTTGTGGGCACACGTCCAGAAGGAAGGCCACGCTGCCTGCCTCCCTCGCGTTAGCCGTGACCTTGTGACTAACTCCGGCTCGTGCTGTGTGAGCTGAAACACGGGTAGGACTTCCAGGATCTTCCTTGGGAGTCAACCTGCCTATCTTTCTTCCTTCCTTCCTGAGTCTGTGTTTGCAGCGTGGGTGGGGGGCATGGTGCCCCGAGCTCTGTTCTGGGAGGTGGAGAACCACACCCCCAGGCTGCCGAAGTGAACCAGGCTCCCTGGTGCCAGCTCTGCATCAGCCACCTCCTGATCTTATGAGAAACACCCTTCCTTCTTTAGCTAAGCCACAAAGTATCCAGACCATACCTGCTTCTAGCCAATCTCTCGTATCTCTCCCCCTCATTCTCTCTTTCACTGTTCAGATCAGCGGAGGGCAGGCGCAGGCTTGCCGCCCAGGCTGATGGGCAACCAGAGGACAGAAAGCTACACGCCAGTCCTTGCAGGCAGCTTGGGAGTGGCTTGGGAGCCAAGGGAATCCCCCTTGGCTTCAGGGGACGAGGACGCCTCTTCCCAGCCTCACGGGCAGGGGATGAAAAAGTGTAGCTTCCTTCTCCATACTGGCCTGATGCTCCCTGCTCCCCATGCCACCATGCGCCTGCACGGGAGACCTGGAAGACGCTCCAGGCTCCTGACTTCTTTACATGAAGGCTTGGGCTGAGGTCACAGTGACTGGTGGTCGGACGGTTGGACCAGCACTTGACGGGTCCCCTCCTGGAGTGTGGCGACCAAGTGTCAGGCACCCTGGAGATCTCCATCATCAATCTTTCAGGATATGGGCCAAGGTTAGCTGTCCATCTTGCGATGGGAGAACTCAGCAAACGGGATGGCAGCCAGCCGCTCGTGGGGCTGCAGGGTCCTGGGTGGGTCCCTGTGGACGTGTGGTTGTGGTGCTCACTGGTGACGCAGTACCGGCCACAGGGGGGCTGCACCAGATTCTTGAATGCAAGAGCAAATGAGTGAGCGGCCTCTTCGGAAGCCCTTCTGGGAGAATCAAACCCTGAGCAGCGACTGGTGATGGTGGTGGGTGAACGAATGTGGTGAGGATGTGAGGCCGAGTTTGTTTAGACTTCTGGATAATGAACTCTTCTGTTCCGTCAAGCGGGATCCAGGCAGGAGCTTCCAGCAGGGGGACGGAGCTTCGAGCCGGGGTCCCTGCGTGCGGAGGCAGGTGGCAGAGAACAAAGGTTGGCTGTCCCAGGACCTGAACTAGCGCCCTGGTGCCTCCACCCACTGATCATGGGGCCTCAGGGAGAGGTGTTTGCCTCTTGTTAAATAAATTGTTCTGATGCTTGTTAAAGCAGGAAGGAAGAGTTAGCCAGGCCTGTGACTGGAGGGGAAGAGAGAGATTGGGGCAAGTGGGAGACGTTAAGCCAATGAGCAGGTGCGGTGGTCAGCAGGTAGCAAGCTACTAAGAGGAGCCACCGAGTGCAGGGCGATTCTTGCCGACCCAGCTCATCAGGGAGGCAGGCTGATGACAAGGCGGATGAGGGATTTGTTCAGAAATGGAGGGGGGTCTGAAATCGGGGGAGGAGGCGGATTCTCGCAAGGCTGACTTAGCAGGCTTCTTGCTATGGCTGGACATGGTAGACGAGGCCCAAGCTGGAGGCCTCGCTGGAAAGAGGGCTCAGATGAACGAGCCTGACCAACGTCTCACCAGCCTGCAGCCTGATTCTTGTGTAGGAACCTCACGAGGTGGCTGTGCGCACGACACGAGGGCAGCCCAGCCGCAAGAGCTCGGGGAGGCTGGGCTCAGCGAGGTGGACAGACGGGACCCGACAGTGAGCACACTGGGCTGGCAGGCACAGGTCTCGGCCGTGTCCTTGTGGCGTGAAAGTGGCCGTCACAAACAAGGCAGCCACGAGTGCGTTCCGATAAAACCTTATTTACATCCAAGAGATGGGAGCCCGGAACACTGTCCCGGCTTCTGTGCAGAGCGGGGGTCTTCCCCGTGCACGCTGGAGCGGTTTCCACAGGACACGCATCCCGTGTCCCCCACGTCTCTGCTGCTCCTGTTTCACTTCCCAGTGGTGATGGATGCGTGGAGCGGGCCGCCCTGCAGGCCTTTGGGATAAAATAGACACATTTTCCCAGACTCCCTACCTCGTGCGACTCTACAAGAGTCTGGTCTGGGGAGCAGGGAACCGGGAGACAGGGAGGGGAGGTGTCCCGGGTCGCGGGGGAGAGCACCTCCATGCCGAATAGACATGGGTGACCCTGAGACGTCCTCGTGGGGAGCAAGACACTGCCCTCCGACCCTGGAAACGGGCGAGTGTGTGGGCTGCGTGAGTACCACCCGCCCCTGCGGGCAGAGGCGTGGCTACAGCAGGTGGCGCTGGGGCCGACTGTGACACCGAATCAGCCAGCAGTCGACCCATCCCCCCAAAGCAGAGCTGCACACGGGGAAGAGGGACTGGGGACCAGGGCTGCCAACAAGGGAATGGGCCCTATGGAAGCCGAGGGCCAGGGGCACACTGCTGAGGGTCTGACCCCCTGGTCCTTGCCACCTCCGTCCCCTGGCCTGTGAGTGACCTGGTTCCCTTTACTGAGAGCATCACCAGGGTGCTGGCCCAGGTCACCCAGGGCTCCTGGTGTCTCATTCCCCATTCACATGTGTGACATCGTGATTACCATGTTCCTTTGCCACCCTACCCAGGAAAGTCTCAGTGACTTAATCTTCCATCCTGCGCTAGACCAGGCACCTCAGAATGTTTAAGAGATGTCGGCTCTGCCCCCGTCTTTTCTGGGTCTACGGACTATGTGGCAAGAGTTCAGCTTCAGCATTCCACACCCTGCATGCTCAGCGGCTCAGCAGAAGGGCGATTGTCTTGGGCTACTACCCCAGCTCGCGCTCTACCACACACCTGTACTTCCTGCCTCTGTTCACGCTGAGTTTTGCAAGGGATCGATTTCATGCTGCGGCACGTGAAAGCTGACCCAATAAAGTTCAAGATTGGGTTCATCAGAGTTGAACCCCTTGGAGGCAGGAGACGTGACTCAGCTGGTAAACCATTTCATTCATCTGTGGTCGGTGTCGCCAGAACACTGACTGTAAATTGAGCTGGGGGACGTGATTGGAACTGCCGTGCAGTCAGCCTGCGGGGCCAGGATAAGCTTTGAATCTGTGACTCAGCCATGGGCAGAGGAGCTCGGAAAACAAGCGGAAACCCCAGGGACACAGCTTGCCCGTCCGTGTTAGCCAGGGCTCCCCAGTGGAGCAGTCAGCGGGTATGCGCGTGGAGAGGAAGACTTGCTGAAGCCGTTATGAGATGCTGGAGGCCAGTGCGTCCCCAGATTTATAGCGTGAGCCAGCAGCTGCAAGAGCCAGGAAGAATGGACGCTTCCGTTCCACTCTACAAGACCCAGGAAGAATGGACGCTTCCGTTCCACTCTACAAGACCCAGGAAGAATGGACGCTTCCGTTCCACTCTGCAAGACCCAGGAAGAATGGACGCTTCCGTTCCACTCTGCAAGACCCAGGAAGAATGGACGCTTCCGTTCCACTCTGCAAGACCCAGGAAGAATGGACGCTTCCGTTCCACTCCAAAGGCAGGAGATGAGCTGAAGTCCCAGTCTGAAGGCAGCCAGGCGGGATGAACTCTGAAATCCATGCAGAGTTAGTTTGTTTCGTGATAGTCATTTTCCAGAAAGCTTTGAAGGCTCCTTGCACATACAGTTTCCACAGACTTTTGCACCAAGATGAACTTCTCTTTGAGTTCCACGTTCCACGAATGTTTGTAAGTGCCGTCGTCCAGCTGACTGAGCCACCCCTCCCCCACGCGGAGGGAGCTTTTGCCGGTCCAGACCCCCCGGAGTGGGTCCCCTGGGCCCAGATCTCAAGTCTGCTAAGCGTCACCCGCCTTCACTTCTCCAAGCAATGAAGGCAATGTGTTGGCCTCCAACTTTATTATGTTTTTTGACTGACAAATAATAATTATGTACACACGGGGCTCGGTGGGCTGTTTTGATACGTATGTATACATGGTAGAATGATGGAATGGGGCTGATGAGTCTATCCATTACCTTGAATAGGTACCACATGAGCCTGTTCAAAACCCTCTCTTCCCTGTTTTGAAACCCATACTCCCATTACGGTGAGCTGTGGCTCCCACACTTTTCTGTCCCACAAAGTTCTCACATCCTAGGTGAGAGAAAGGGGCTGTCTGCCTGAGACCCGCTCGGGGCGCCTCAGCTGGCCAGAGTTCAATTCAGGAGGTTTAAAACTCAGCGCAAGGAGTCTGCCCCAGATTCAGAGAGCGGTGGAGAGGACGTTCAAGGAAACAGAGGCTCAGGGCTGAGCCTGCACCTGCCTTCCTTGTCTGGAATCAAACACGGGGCAGCAGGAGAGGGGGCCAGCAGCCATGGGAGGGGCAGGCACACACAGGACACCCATGGCGGAGGGAGATCAGGAAGACGGCTGGACCGACTGAGGCAAGTAGCTGAGCCACGTGCACATGAGTCTCCAGTGCTCCAGCCATCCCAGAGCCCCCAAGACCAGACACACGCCAGTCCCTCCATGTCACCCTGTGTCAGCCAGGCTTCTCCAGAGAAGCAGACTCTAACTGGTGTGTATAAGGGGGACCTCAAAAGTTCATGGAATTGGGGATGGAGGCCTGGGAGTGTCCGGAAGGACTGGGACAGGAACGAAGTGGCCAGCGTGGCTCTAGAGGTCAAGGAAGGGGGTGCTCCCTCCAGACAAACACTTTGTCTCCCAGGGCGATGCCACAAGTGGCCCTACAGAGCTGTTCTGTTCATCAGATGAGGCAGCAAATGCTACGCGTGGCACACTGACACCTAACAAGCCAGGTAGACAGGAGAAGAGCTGAGACTGTCGCCTGAGACTCAGATTCCAGAATCCCTGGGGTTACCTGGAGTGCTGTCCTGGCTGTTGGCTTGTTCAGTTCCACATCCTCACAGGAGAGGCCTGCTGCGTCTCTCCACCATGTCCTGTTTGGTGCATTTCTTCCACTCATTCATTAATGCACCCGCCTCTTTGTCCATTTGAACATCCACTTATCCATCGGTCCATCCATTCATCCATCCACCCATTCACTCATACATCCAATCATTAATTCATTCACTCGTCCACCCACCCACTCACTCATCCAACCACCCACCCAGCCATCCACCATCCACCCACTCACCCATCCACCATTCATCTACTCATTAATCCACTCATTCACCCACTCCTCCACCCACCCACCCCCATCCACTCATCCCCCCATCCATTCATCCCCCCAGCTCTCCAGTGCCCGGGATGTACCCTGATGTGTTGCCTGCCCTGGGCATCAGATGCTTCATCTGCTCCATGGACCATGACATCCCCAGGCCGTTGTGAGCCCCAAGGAGATGGCTCACGGCAGTCTGTGTAGAGACGCAGCTCTGGACTGTGCTGCCAGTGAATGGTCAAAGAGATTTAGGGGGTCATTGCCAAGGTTGTGGAGAAGGGAGCATCAAGGGGGAAAAATCCTAAAAGTTAGCAATGCACTGGGCTCCTTTCTCCCCCTCTTTACTGACCGTCAGTACTGATGAGGTTGGTAACAGCCATCTATGCAGCCCCTGCGGAAGCCCTTGAGGTCACTGCCAGAGGTAGATCAAATCCAGGCGTTCGAATCCTGCACCTGGGCCTGTGTGTTACCCTGGCTGTCCTCCCCCGGGTTCCTTTCTTGCCTGACGTTCGCCCTTGGCCCCTTGTATCCTTATGCTGACTGCATGCTCTCCTCTTAGAATTCAGAGAACCTGCCCCCCCCCCCCCAGTTCAGTACCCAAGGCCCAGAGCCCTGTGCGTTGGTGTTACAGGCTGAATCATGTCCTAAATTCTGTAGGTTGACAGCCTAACCCTCGGCGTGGACCAGGTGTTCAGGGACGGAGTCTTTGAGAAGGTGATGGAGGGGAAATGAGGCCATGGGGTAGACTCTGATCCAGTGTGGCTGTTTCCAGGTAAGAAGTGGAGGTGAGGACACAGGGAGAAAGCAATCACCTGCAAGCCAGGAAAATCAGCTCCGTCTACCCCGCGGTCTCCGACCTTGAACCTCCAGGGCTGGAAGACAAATTCCTGCTGCTTCAGCCCCTCGGTCTGTGGTGCTTCATTATGGACGCCCCCGTGGCCCAGTGCCGAGGACCAACACCCCCGGCGCCTGGAGCAAGCACGGCCCTCCCCAGGAAGAACTGTTGATGGATGAAGATATTGATGGATGATCTGATGGGTGAAGAATTAAGGCTTAGAGAGCTGGAGCCCCACGTCCCATTCCTGAGCCCGGCTCTGCACCCCCAGTCTCTGCTGCTGCTGAGGGAGCCACTGACTGTGGTATCCTCAGCCAAGCACCAACCGAGAGAGCCTCAGCCTTCTCTCACTGCAGGCATGCGCACAGTACCGGGCCCCCGCGCCCCTCATGGGGTTTGGACTGCATGAGGTCATTGTGTGCAGCGTCCAGTTGGGCATGACTGCACCGCACCCACCATCCTACATGAGACTGTGTCCCTGTGTAGGCTCTGCCTGGTGTGGATTTCAGGAAATAGTACATGGATTAGATTTGCCACAAATTCTGTTCCTAAAAGCTACTTGGCCCAGCTGTCTTGCGGGACACTGTTAGAATGGCTACAGACACGGAGTCTGGAAGCAGGTGTCTGGGTTTTTAATCCTGACTCCTCCACTTACTAGTTGGATTTGGTAGAAAGATGGATGGATGGACGGACTGACGGATGGATAGATTGATTGATTTCACTGAAGGATTGGTTCACACAACTCTGAAAGAAGCCAGAGCAAGGAAGAGCTGATGTCGCTGCTCAAGTCCATTGGCCGTCTTCTGGCACAGCTGCCCCTCGTGTGGGGATGGTCAGTTTTGTTCTCTTAAAGCATCCATCTACCTGGACAAGGCCCACTGGCGTGGAGGGCAGCTGTAGTACCCAGTGTCCACTGATAAATGTCTGTCCCACCCAGAGTGTCCCCACTGAAGCATCCAGGATAGCATTTGACCAAATATCTGGGCATTGCGGCCCTGCCAATTGGACACACAAAATTGACCCTAGGACTGGGGGACTGTGGGGAAGGCGCTCAGGCCCTCTGGGCTATGACTGATGAACTATAAAGTGGGTTTGATGGAGTCTCCACCACACAGGACTGCTGTGTGGAATCGCGCAAGTGAACGGGGGGGAACAGTGCCGACTGTGAGGACACAGCAGGTGTCGGCCAGGTGTGGACAGTGCCGACCATGTGGACGCAGCAGGTGTCGGCCAGGTGTGGACAGTGCTGACCGTGTGGACACAGTAGGTGTCAGCTGGATGTGAGCCAGGGGCTTGGGGCCTCCTGCTGTGAGCCAGGTGACTCCTGCCCCACAAGCCGGGGAAAGCATTGGAGGACGGCCCCAGTGCTTGGGCTCCTGCACCCACATGGGAGACCAGGAGGAAGCTCCTGGCTCCTGGCTCCAGCCTGGCCCAGCCCTGGCCTTTGCAGCCATTTGGGAGTGAACCAGCAGATGGAAGACCTCTCTCTCTCTCTCTCTCTCTCTCTCTCTCTCCCTCTCTCTCCCTCTCTCTCTCTCTGCTTTTACAAATAAGTAAATCTAGAAGGGAGGGGGAAAAGGAAGGTCAGAAGACATGGACAGTGACCCTGTCTGCCCGTGACCCCACGCCGAAGCTCGTGGATGCAGAGGGGTTGACAGGTGCAGGCTGGGGCAGGGAACAGAGTGGGAGGCGCAAGGAGTGGCTCATGCAGACCCAGCTCCAGGCAAGCGCTCACGGCAGGCTCTGCCCGGGGCCCCTGGAGGAGGGACGGGCAGGACGCAAGGGGGCATCGTGGAGCTGTGTCCCAGTCCTGCTTCCGGTACTTGTACCCCAAGACTGTGGGGCAGTCCCTCCACTTCTGTGTACCCCAGATTCCTCGCTCATAAAGGAAGAGGGGATGGCTGGTTCCCAAGGGCTGCTGGGCAGGGGGTGAATGAGTGACCACCTGGGAAGGGGCTCTTGAACTGAGAAACTGTGCAAATGTGGGAGGTGATCATAACCGTTTCAGCATCAGCTCCTCTGACTTCCGGTCCGGCAGTCCCTGCTCCTTATCCCAGGGAGTGGGGAGAAGAATCTCTGCTCTCTGAGCATCTCCAGTGTGCTTGGAACCGGCTAGGTCCTTCTTGGACTTTTCATCGCATCCCCATTTCATAGATGAGGAAAACTGAGCGCCACACAGTAACACAGGGCAGCTTTGAACTACTGCTCGTGTGGAGGGACTTCAGGAGCTGAGCCGCCACCCTAGACGGGTGCAGGCTGTGCAGGGCTGTAGGCAATGTCTTTGCCATGCACAGGTTTTCTGGTTTTCCACCTGACACCGAGCCAGCCCCTGCCTTGGGCGATTGGCTGGCTCAGGGCAGACCGTTGCCATTGAGGGTTCTAAGAGCAACCAGAAAGAAATCAAAGCAAGGTGGGGGCGGGGTGCCTGTGAGGGCGTCCTGGAGTCTGAGCTGCCCGCCTGCCTCCCCGTCGTGCCCAGATCCGTCCACGGAAGACTTAATTGAAGCAGCGTTTCCTGGGACATGCTTGTGAATCCTGGGAGCTGCGCATCTCCGCAAGATGTACTCGGGGACAATTAGGTGATACAATTGCCTTAGTAACCAAGCCCAACACACAGTACCTGTGGAGGGGCACAGCTTTCGAACTGGTGTTTGTTCTCTGCAGGGTTAATGCACAAACAACCCCCCCATGGCTTGACCAGGTTCCTGTTCCTGTCCATGTTCATGTTCATTCTGGTGGGTAAGGGGAGAGGGACACGGCCCGAGACACAGCAGGGGATTGTGTTAGATGAAGGCAGAACTGCCTCATTAGCCTGAGTGCACTTTTTTTTTTTAAAGATTTATTTATTTGAAAGGCAGAGTTACAACAAGATAGACACACAATATCTCATCCTCTGGTTCACTTCCCAGATGGTCGCAATGGTCAGGGCCTGGCCAGACCCAAGCCAGGAGCCAGGAGCTTCATCCAGGGCTCCCACGTGGGTGCAGGGGCCCAAGCACTTGGGCCATCTTCCACTGCTTTCCCAGATGCATGAGCAGAGAGCTGGATTGGAAGAGGAGCAGCCGGGACTCGAATGGTGTCTGTATGGGATGCTGGCACTGGAGGTTATGGCTTTACCCACCATGCCACATCCCTGGCCCCAGGTGCACATCTGAACAGCCACTGAGCGTCTCTACATGCGGCCTGCCTGGTCCTTTTGTGGGTTCTTTACGTGCGTGGTGATCGTCCTCAGTGCCCATGGCTAACAGCGTTCAAAGTCAACACCGCGTCTCAGGCTCCACTTTCTGCTTCCGGGACAGAACTGGCACCGGGAGCCGCACAGCTGGGCGCCAGAGGGCCATGGAGGCCTCTGCATGAGAGGGGCCAGGCCAGGTTCATGCTCTGCAAGGCTGTCTGGATCACGGTTAAACAGTGTTGTAGTCGATGAAACTGTCCTGCCCTAGTCAGTCATTTATTTTAAGAATGCCCATTGCATTCTCACGGCTTGCCTTAGCTTCTGAGAACTCGAATGCTTGCAATCTATTTATTTGAAAGACACTTGCAGAGAGACAGAAAGAGAGAGAGAGAGAGAGAGAGAGAGAGAGAGAGAGAGAGTTCTTCTATTTACGGTTCCATTCTGAAAATGGCCATAATGGCTGGGCTGATCCAGGCCAAATCCAGGAGGCAGGAACTCCATCCAGGTCTCCCACATGGATGGCAGGGACCAGAACACTTGGACCATCTCCCACTGCTTTCCCAGGCTATGGCAGAGAGCTGGATGTGAAGCAGAGCAGCGGGGTCTCAAACCGGCGCCCATATGGGATGCCAGCGCTTCAGGCCAGGGCATTAGCCTGCTGTGCCACAGCACCCGCCCCTCTTTTTTTTTTTTAATCTGTTTTTGCTCCTGCACGAGATGCCAGCACAGAGCACTGTGGTGCGTGGGACCCGGTGGAGCCATCCTCACAGTGCTCCTGCACGCCCCAGGCCACTGGACACTGGTGGCTCTGCCATGTGTGGAGGCGAGGACTCGTCCGCGAGCAGACCCAGGTCTCGGCCTCGCGAGCGCAGTGCACCAAAGCGCCAAGCACAGCTGTGCCCGTGACGTGCCCAGTGGCCCGCAGCCCCGTGTCTCGAGTCTGCCCGCTGAGGCTCCTGTGAATCGGGCCAAATTCACGTCGTGGAAAGCTCAAGGATCCACCCCGGAGTTCTCCCCGGCTCCCTGCAAAGGGCAGTGACGGTCCCGCACCAACGCAGGTTTCAGCCCGGCCTGTGCCCTGGGGACTGGGCTGACCATCCATCAGTCTGCTCACAGCAGCCGCACAGCAGGGCACTTTCTTCCCATTCTCCAGATGGGAACAGTGAGGCTCAATATCCTATCTCTCGTGCATTGGCCTCCGGTTGCCACAGAGCTGACGGCCCCCAGCTCAGCCGCTCACACAACTCAGGTCTGTGTCCTCCTGTGTCCATGGGTCAGGATTGCCCAGATCCTCTGCATCTCACAAAACTGCCCCCAGGCATTCGCTTTCTGGAACTGAGTCCTCTGGCCGGCGCCTGTGGCTGTGGGCAGAATTCGGCTCTTGTGGCTGAGACCGAGGTCCCATTTCTTGCTCACTGTCGCTCAACTGCTAGAGGCACCTGCGTGTCACTACCTCTGTCTGCTGAAATCGAGTCTTGCACGGAACAGCATCCCATCGCCTTGGCATGCAGCAGCCAGTGGAGGGCACGACCCCCGCGCCTTCACCGTGCCCGGGGGCCAGGAGCGCGCACGGCCTCGTCATGTCTCCCCTCGGCCTCGGCTTCCCCTGCCACGAGAGAGCTTGCTCCTGCATGGTGCACAGCGGACTCTTCCCTGCCAGTCAACCTAGTGTCACCTCCTCTGAGAGGCCCTCCCTGACTACCCGTTGAAGGAAAGTCTCCTTCAGGACCCTGGCGTGCTGTCTTCAAGTTAGTGAGTGGCTCATTTGTTCCCATGCTCCCTGGCCTGTCTGCCCATCTCGGACACAAGCTCCAATCAGCAGGGCCTGGGCCTCTGTGTGTCCCTGGTGACCACAGTGGGGACACCCTCCAAGTGCTCAAGACTGTGCTCTGGGCTGAGAGCTGACGTGGAAGGGAGCTGTGGGATGCATCAGAACGGGAGCTGACGTCACACAGCAGAGGTCGCTGGACCCGGGGCTGGGGCCGCAACTCGGGCAGCCCAGTCCTGAGCTGGACTGGCCAGGATGGGACAGCCCGCTTCCCATCTCTGTCCTGCTCCATTCCACCAGGACGACGTGGTGAGTAAGGCCTTTCCTGGGGCTCCCAGCTCTCGCTGGGACCACCGGGGACCCCGCCTGCCACTGGACAGTGTCCCTCTTCCACCATCCACTCCCCTTCCATGAGCTGCCACAGCGGTGGGGCACAGAATCCGTGGTTCCGACGGCGCGAACTCCTGCTGTCAGGTCTGGCCGGAAGTCCAGAGTCGGGGTGCAGCCAGAGCTATGCTCCCTTGGCGGGCCCTGGGGGCAAGGGGATCTGCCCAGGTCTCCTGCAGCTTCCGACGGGGGCAGGTGCTCCCTGGCTTCCGGCCGCGTCGCTCCCACCTCCGTGTGTCTGTGGGTTCCAGCCCTCATTGGATCTGGGGCCGCCATCAGTCCAGGCTGGCTCCATCCTGAGAGCCTGAGCTACTTACACCCCAAAGCCTCCATCTTCCAATAAGGTCCCCAGCTGAGGCTCCGGGGACACATGGATTCGGGGGGACACTACTCACCCCTGCCCGCCTTTGTCCGAACACCAACTCTGCCTCGGGGCCGGGGCCCTCCAGGCGTTCTGTGGCTCCCATGACCTGATCCCCACGCCACAGTTAAGGTCACCCCGGTCCTGGCAGGCCCCTAAGGGATGCGCTGTACCACTTGGTGCTGTGTTGCCATTCTGCACACCCATGTGCTTTTCCCACCTTCCCGTGTGAAATCCTGCTGGGGGCCTCCCCAGGCAAGGGCCGAGTGCTTCCCGGCTTGGTCCACCAACACTTGACTGCGTCTCCTGCCTTTTGTGTTGATCTCGTGCCTTCTCCAGTTCACCCTTCCCGGGGGTGCCCCCCGCGCCTCCGGGAACAAGCTCTGTGAGTCTGGCAGCAGGAGCCTGTTTGTTTAACCCGCGTCAGCACGCACGGGCTCCAGTGGGCACGATGCAAATGAAAATTTAAATCTATAGATGCAGAGTCCCTTTCACCCCCGAGAACACGCTGTAATCACTTCATTACACATCGCCACAATGTGTCTTCAGCTAGAATTAATATTTGATCAACTCAGGAGCAGCTGCTCTTTATTTCCAAGAAAACTATCATTAGCCTCCGGAGATTTGACATGGATTATAAACGAGCGGGCGGGGCGCACATTCCCCAAATCCAGGGTTCTAATACCGGGCGTCAGTGTGTGCGCGTCAGTGGGGCGCACGCTGGCTGAGGCTCCGCGTGTCTCACGTTCAGTCCCCCATCCCAGTACCCACTGGGGCTCCATGGGTGCTGAGCACAGTGTGAGGTGCAGGGGTGCACAGGTGCAGAAGGCAAGCCCCTGCCTCTCCCTGGGGGTGAGGGGCCATTTATTTTTATCCAGGGCTCCTGCCAGGCATGAAGGGAGGCAGTCCCAGTGCTGACGCATATAAGGTGGATTTTATTCCCAAGGTCAGAAAGTGAGCACACACAGACATGCGAGCACAGGTGGCCCCACACACAGAAAGTGCCAGGAGAGGGCAGTGGACCCACAAGGAGACGGGTGGGGGAGGGGAGGCAGGGAGAGGGCGCCCCAGGACCTCCTGCAGTCTTGGTCTCCCTGGGGGAGAGGGAGTGAGAGCCGGGTCCAGTGCTGGCCCCTTTTACAAGGTGGGGGAGGTGCCTCTACAGGTGTGAGGCAGCCTGGGAATCACGAGGCCCCTCCAGGCTTCCACGGGGAGCTCAGTATCCGTGTTTTCTCGGTGCCTTCCCCCCAGGCCCCAGGAGAAGCAGATGCGCCCTGGGAAAGGGAGTGTCTTGATTGACAAGTAGGAGGACAGGATTACACGTGGGGCGGGGGCTGGTGGTTTGCAGGTGCCCCCAGCTCGCCAGCCCTCGCCAGCTGCCTGCCTAAGCCACATCACTTTAAGAAGTGCCACTTGGAGTGGAGAGTGTGGAGCAGAACTTTCCAGAATCTCCCCAGCCCAGATGGTGCTGTGTGGTTCCTGGCATGGGCCTTGAAGGCAGCTGGTGAGCTTTAGGTAATAAACACAATCACTGCCCGGTGTCGGGGGGCCCTGGTTCCAGGGCTCCCCGTGACTAACAAAACCCACAGAGGCTCCGGCACATACAAGGGCAGGTGTGGGCACAAAACCTCTGCATGCCCCGCCACGGACCTCAGATCCCTTCTCTAGGGCTCCAGTACCCAGCACGCTGTCAGGGTTATACAGTCGGTGCTCCTGGCTTGTCCAGGGCAGTGACAAGGGAACACCTCTGTACCAGTGCACACACCTTGTCACCAGTATTTCCATCTGCGGTTGTTGAATCTGCGTGGGCTCTGAGGGCCCATCAGACTTCTGTATGCTGATGTGTGTGTGCGTGCACCTGCATACACACATGTGTGTATGTGGTCGCATCTGTGCCCCCGCACACATGTGCATTGTGCCCACAGCTGTGTCCATGCACGCACATGTTTGCACACGTGTGCATGTGCTGCTTGGTTTAGTTTTAACAACCTTTAATGGTGTCAGGGGACTCTTAGCTGGGAGACCAGGCTGAAGCAGACCATCAGATGGGGGGATCAGCCCTGGAGTGTACCCGCCGTTCTCTGCCCTGGCCCAGGCCAGGCTCTGTTCCCGAGTCAGGTGTGCCAAGTGGCGCTGGGGAGGGGGCCGGATGCGCTCAGGGTGGGACGAGCCCCCTCCTGCATTGTGGGCCACCAGCCCACCAGCGCCCAGTCACCCCGAGGCCATTCAGGTTGGAGCTGAGAGCCCCCAGGTGAAGACTATTCGGGAACAAGCCCTGGAGCTGTCTCCTTGCAGTGGGAGCACAGGGGAGGAAGTGAGAGGCCTGGTGCATGATGGCCCCGTAGTCCCTGTCCCACTGCAGGGGCTGGAGGGGCAGCAGCCTCTGGGCGAGCCTCGGGCCAGGCGGGCGCTCACAGGCCAGGGTCCTGATGCCAGCTTCTTTCTTTTCTACTGCAGGGACATCAAGCCAGACAACATCCTGCTGGACGAGCGTGGTAAGCCTGCCCCGGGTTTGCACGGGGACTCGAGCCGGGGACAGCGGAGGCCCTGGGAGACGGCGGGAGGTGGGCCTGGGTGCCAGGTGACTGGCACACCTCAGTTCCATCCCGGTGGACGAACAAGGGGTGGTCCTGGTGCACGGCCTGCATGGTAGGTGGCGTCGGCCTTGCATGGGGTTTCGCCTCTGAATTCCCTGCTGTTCACTGGGTGACGGAGACAGCGCATGGTGGGGATGTGTGGGCGTCCTGGCCACGAACCCCTGGCTATAGCAGCCACTCACCTCTGTGAGCCTCAATGTTGCCTTCTGCAAAATGGGGGAAGTGGCGCGCACCTTCCAGGGCGGTCCTGGGGACACCATGAGGTGACGAGCCTGGCAGGCCAGAGCTCAGCCAACCCTCTGAGCCCGCCCTCTCTTACTCTTGCCAGAGCATGGGGGTCTCGGGGCGTCTTCAACAGTAGGTGTGAGCTTTGGCATCCTCAATGGCGTCCAGGTGAGGCCGACACTGGTGGCCCACGCCCACATGTTGGGTGGCAAGGCGTCATGTGCCTGGTCGGCCTCTGCACTCTGTGTCCCTGTGCTGTGGTGGGATGCTGAGCTACGTTCTAGAATGCTAGGCACAGCCCAAGAACGCTCAGCAGACCTGCCGATTGGTTGGCCAGGGTGGACGGCGTGGCGGTCCGGCAAGTGAAACTCACTGGACTTCTGCAGGTGCTCAAGGCCTCCGGGGCAGCGGGCTGCGCGGACAGGTGGGGAGCTGTCTGCCAGGCACTGGAGGGTGGCTGTCGCCTCCTCTGCCCACCTCTGCAGGCAGGGGCCCGGCTCTGCCTACGGCACCTCTGCAGTCTTCCAGGCGTCCCCAGCAAGGCTGGGCACTGTCACCTGAGTGTGACTCCCCGCTGCCCCCTGCTGTCTGTTTGCACAAACACACCTGAGCATGCAAGGGGGAGGGGTCCGGGGGGGCACGGAACCAGGCACGGGGACATTGTTCCTGCTGCATCGCAGCCAAGCAGCTCAGTCCGCCCCAGGAGTGCTGGTTCTAACCAGTCTGGCACAGGGTGGCCTGAAGCATGTGGATGCCTGGGGCTTCCTAATTATTTGTTGATTTGTTTGAGAGAGAGAGAGAGAGAGAGAGCGCTCACAAGCACTGGTTCATGTGCCCGGATGCCTGCAATGGCTGGAGCTAAGCCAGGCTAAAGCCAGGAGCTGGGAGCCAGCCCAGGTCTCCCACGTGGCTGCGAGAGGCCCCGCCACTTGAGCCATCACTTGCTGACTCAGCAGGGAGCTGGAGCCAGGAGCTGGCCCCTGCAGGGGGTACGGGACCGGAGCTTCTGACCCGGGCTAGACGGATTGCTTTCCAAGGCCCTGCGCCCCCCTCGTGGCCAGGGCACAGGAGGAGGCGGAATCAAAGGGGGACAAAGCCATCACCTGGGCGAACTCCGCCTCCCTCCGCTGGATGCCGCAGGAAGCTTGGGCTGCCTTGTCCTGGGGTGGGATTGCGTTTCCTCTTCCGTTTGCTGCCGCCGTGCCGTGAGTTCTCCGTGCTCCCCAGAAGACGGTGGGGGGTGCTCCTGTGAGGGTCGCGGGAGGCCTAGCTGCGGGGAGCATCAGCGGCCGCCCCCGAGGGCCGCCCTTGGCAGCTGCGGGTGCGGGAGCCTGGCCACGGCTCTGGCTCTCGTCCCCCTTGTGCTCTGACCGCTTTGGTTCAGCAGCAGCTCCCTGACCTCTGACCTCTCTGACCTCCGACATGGGCATGATGTGGCTCTTGTGACCTGAGCTGCGGACAGGTGTGGAGAAAGGAAAACAAGCCGGGCACCCTGGGGAGAGTCCCCAGGCGCTCCTGTCAGCTCCCTTGCTTCCTAGCCATGGTCTGCTCCCCTCTGCTTCCCCAGGACTTCCTGGGGGCGCCAGGCAGCCAGGACAGCGTGCATGGCCCAAGGGGAGCTGAACACACAAAATGCAGGCTCTTCTCTATTGCCCCAGCAACGGTTAGGTAGAAGAAAAAATGGAAAAATTCCCATTCAAAATACTGCTCAAGACTATGTAATATGTAGGAATAAATTTATCCAGAAAAGCATGAAGCTTCAATCAGGATAGCACTGAAGAAATATAGAAGGAATAAAGCAAGATGTGAGTGCAGGAACATGACCCCGAGTTAAAAAAAACAAGTCCACGCCTCTCATGTGGAACTGCATGTTAAGACAATTCCTATCATAGTCTTAACGGGAGTATTTTCCTAAACTGGACAGAATTCGTCTCAGGTTCATTCAGAAGAGCAAATGTCTGGGACTCCCTAGGAATACACCGAGAAGAAAGAGGAGCAGTGAGGGGCGCCAACTCTGTCAGATTTACAAGAGCCTGCGCACCTGCTGTTGTGAACCCGCCATACTGCTGGCTCAGCGATAAGCAGTAGGTTGGTGGGACCAAAGAGACGCCGTAAGCAGATTTCACGTGAATGAAGAACCTGTTATAAAATGACTGCTTTACAAATTATTGGGAACAGCTGCTCTCTTTTTTTTTTTTTTCAATAAGCCTTGTTGAGACAGCTGGCTATCTATCTGGAAGGAATAAGTCGGAATGTGGGGCAGGCATCAGCACAGCGGTTAAGACCTGCGTTAAGATGCCCACATCAGATGCCCGCGTTGGATGCTGCCCCTGCGGCTGCCTCCAGTCCCTGGCCAGTGCACACCTGGCCGACAGTGGTGACGGCTCAAGGACTCGGGTCCCTGCCGCCCACTTGGGAGATCTGGATTGAGTTTCTGGCTACTGACTTCAGGCTGAGCCCGCCCTAGCCATAGCCGGCATTTGGGGAGTGAGCCTGTGGTTAGAAGCCCACTCTCTCTCTCTCTCTCTCTCTCTCTCTCTCTCTCTCTCTCCCTTTCTGTCTCTCAGATAAATAAATAAGTTTCTATTTCAAAGAATTAAAATGCTGGGGCTGGTGTTGTGACGTAGCAGGTAAAGCTGCTGCCTGAGCCGCCGGCATCCCATATGGGCACTGGTTTGAGTCCCGGCTGCTCCACTTCCTATCCCGCTCCCTGCTAATGCACCTGGGAAAGCAGCAGAGGATGGCTGAGTGCTTGGGCCCCTGCACCCATGTGGGCTCTGGCCATTGTAGTCATTTGAGGAGTGAACCAGCAGATGGAAGATCTCTCTCTCTCTCTCTGTAACTCTGCCTTTCAAATAAATGAATGAATGAATAAATCTTAAAAAATAAAAAACTCAGAATGCTGTCTCACACCATAAACAAAAATATATCCCAGATGGTTTTAAGATGTCAATAAGAAGGTAAATTAAAAATATTATAAATATGATTAAAAATGTGGGAGCAATTAAACTGTTAGTGGAGTAGGCTTCTGGAGCCTGGGACATCGTCAGGAAAATGCTAGAAACTATGAAACTAACATGCTGTTTGCATTTGGAAACTTGTACATGGCAAAAGCATTTAAACCAAATCAGAAGACAGGCAGTGGGCGAGGGTACGTATTTTCATATCCTCAGCATGAAATGGGAAGACAAGGAGCTCCAGTTAAGAGTCAGCCGAGGCAGTGCACAGGGAGGCGGGGCCAGCCCGGACGGGCGGAGCTGACAGCGGGAGACGCCGCCTCTCCCCACCTGATTCCAGCAGCCTGAAGTCTCTGTGGGCAGTGGGTGCAGGTAACAACAGAGAAGCACACACGCCATGCCCACAAGCTCTGACTTCCTGGAGCACAGTGCAGAGCCGTGGGCACGGCAAGCCCACTCCTGGGATTTATCTGGTGGACGTGGAAAAACCAATATGTGAGGATACGCTCCAGAATCCTGATTGCTGTATATCCTGTCCTACCAAGACAATCAAGCCGACCAAGCCGGAAGCCACCTGCAGCTGTTGAGCGAAACACAACACAACCACACTGCAGGTTGCTTTGCAGTTTGGGAGGGCAGTATATTTTTATAATTCAGAATTTCTCAGATTTAAGAACATCTTTATATTAAATCCTATATACCCTAAAAATATAAAACAGTGTGTGTCGAATGCATATAACAGATAACACTGCCGTAGGGGTTTGCAGTCAATATGTTATACTTTGTAGTCAAATGCGTTACTGTTTCTGTAGTGAGAGACGACTAGTCATTTTACATCAAATAAATAAAACTACACAGAGAAGTCAGGTGGGTTTAGACCCGAGGGAGCTGAGGTGTGGACCTGGTTGATCTCGCGAGGGTTCGTGTGCCGGAGGCGTGGTCGCCAACGTGCTGGTGTGAGTAGCAGACGGGGCCTCAGAGGGAGGCGCTGCGCGGAAGGTGGTTACGCTGGTGACGCATCAGCCACAGCAAGGATCCGTGGCGGGCTGGTGGCGGGCTCGTGGCCGGACTTCCTTCTCACAAGACCGAGCGGCTGGGAAAGAGCGTGTCTGGCCCCTGAAGCTCTCTCTGCCCCGCCTTACCTCGTGGCCTCTCGCTGTCATGAGCGGTCCCGTGGGAACGCCGTGCACGTGTGTGACACAGCCACAGGGCCCTCACCAGAGACCGTGCAGATGGAGCTGCCCGGTGTCGGACTTCCAGCCTCCAGAGCGGTGAGAGTGGCCGGTGGAGCATGACCTCATTATTGCAAAAACCAGCTGGAGTCCCAGCATTGTGGCGAATTGTTTGTGGAAGCCAGGGAGAAATAAGAGGAGCCAGCAGAACTGGGTGATTACATGGGGTGGGGGAGGCAGAGAGAGGGGCGAAAGACAATCCAGAAACATCCTTTGGGAGCTGTCGCTGTGGCGCAACAGGTTAAGCCACTGGCTGCAACACCAGCATCCCATATGGGCACCGGTTCAAGTCCCAGCTGCTCCACTTCTGATCCAGCTCCCTGCTGATGGCCTGGGAAAGCAGTGGAAGATGGCCCACATGGGAGACCTGGGAGGAACTCCTGGCTCCTGGCTTCCATCTGGCCCAGCCCTGGCTTTTGCAGCCACCTGGAGGCTCAACCAGTAGATGGAAGATGTCTCTGTCTCTCGCTCTCAATCTCTCTAACTCTGACTTTCAAATAAATAAAATAGATCTGAACACCCTCTTTATTCTTATTACCTTCATAATATTTTTTGTTTTGTTTTTAGCTTCAGCGACAAAAAGAAAGCTGGAAACAAGTTGTCAGAGAGATCTCCCGTCCGCTGGTTCACTCCCCGAATGCCCACAACGGCCCACAGTGGGCCAAGGCTGAGGCCAGGAGCCAAGAACTGAATCCAGGTCTCCCATGTGCTGCCGCTCAGGTCTGCACAAGCCGGAGCCAGGAGCCGGAGCCAAGAGCTGAACCCAGGCACCCCTACAGGGGACGCGGCCACCTTAGCCACCAGGCTCGACTCCCGCCTACAAACATTAAGCTTTTACAAGGGAGGGATAAGTGAAAGAAAACCAAATAAAAGTGCTGTTGGCGGTGCTATGGTGTAGCAGGTAAAGCCGCCGCCTGCAGTGCCGGCATCCCATATGGGTGCCAGTTTGAGACCCGGCTGCTCCACTTCCCATCCAGCTCTCTGCTGTGGCCTGGGAAAGCAGTGGAAGATGGCCCAGGTCCTTGGGCCCCTGCACCCACGCAGGAGACCCGGAAGACGCTCCTGGCTTTGGATTGATGTAGTTCCGGCCATTGTGGCCATCTGGGAAGTGAACCAGCAGTTGGGAGACCTCTCTCTCTCTCTATCTGTCTCTCTCTCTCTCTGTGCCTCTCTCTAACTCTGCCTTTCAAATCAATAATAAATCTCATTTTTAAAAAGTGCTGTCGGAGGCCCAGAACCTTCCTGCAATGAATCATGAGCTGCTGTGCCTGGAACCTGATGGGGAGGGGAGGGGGGTTACGGCGAAGACCACCTCCCGGTGCATGGCAGGAACGCGATGTCACTAAGTGTTGGAAATGAAGGCAGGGGATGAAGAGGATGGTCCTGAGCCACACCTGGGCAGCACGAGCAAACGCTGGGGTGGGGTGGGGGCGGGGGGCTCCCCTCCTCCTCTGTGTCGGCGGTGCTCCAGATCCCGGGCTCCTACAGCAGTCTTCTGCGGTGGGCATGCCGTTACTACAGAGCAGGATGCAGTCCCAGGAGGAGTAAGCGGCTTGCCCACGGCCCTGCAGCTAGTCCCAGCCAAACTCAGGCCTGGGCTCGTGGCAGCAAGTCTGTGTAGCCCGTGGCTGCTGCACACGGCCTCTGCAACCAGGAGTGTGCCCAGCTGAATGGGGCACTGTCTGCAGCCAGGAGAGAGCCGAGGCAGCCAGGAGGCTGGAGTGGGCTGGGCATGACCTCGGGACACGACGAGGTGGGGGACCCAATGCATCCCAGCTTCCTCCGCAAGCCCCACGAGAGTGTTCCGGATCATCACTGAGTACCCTGAGGCTGCCTCTCCTGGGGACACTGGACAGAGGGTCCGGCCAGCAGCCTGCTCGCACGTCAGTGTCGAGGGGAGCCTGCTGGTGCCCTCTGCCCACCACGGACAGTCAGCGGGCACGCCTCTCCCGTAGGCAGCCATCTCCTTTGGCACCTGCTCCAGGAGGTGTCTGTCCAGCCCCTCCCCCGACAAAGCCACCCAGCTCCATGTACAAGTGCCACACCCCAGGCACAGCTCTCAGGCTCGATGGGAATGCCGCCAGCTGTTTGCCCAGGGATGGGACGACAGATGCAAAGAGAGAGACAGCGTCACTGCATTTGTGTCCGTCATCCAAGTCTGCCCGTGCCTCGTTCCCTAGAGAGTGAATGCTGGCCACCCGGGCTTCTCCTCCCTCCCTCCCTGTCCCCCTCCTGTCCTCCCTTCTCCTCTTCATCCCCGCCCCTCTCAGCCCCTGGCTCCTCCTCCTCTCTCTCTCTCTCCCCTTCCTCCACAAGCTCTGGAGTACCCGCCTGGCAGGTGCAGCAGCCTGCCCAGGCTCCGTCAGCCGCCATCACTCCACACGGGCTGCAAGGTGCCCTCAACCCCCACACCTCCCCACTAAGTCCTCCCACACTGGGACCCCCCGGCCCCACCAGACGATCCACAGGCCACCTGCTCCCGCTCCCCCTCATCCTGCTGGAGGGGCCGTGGCCTGACCAGTCATTCCCGATTGGTGCCTCCAGCCTTTGTATTCCACCATGTTGTTTCCTGCTCCCGGGTCTCAGATGATGTGTGTGCAGCACTGCGTGCGTTCTGAGACACACGGAGCAGGTGTCGTGGCGGCCTCGGAGAAGATGCTCTTGTCCCCTGGCCATCTCGTCTCCTCTGCCCGCATGGCACCTTGCGGGCCTCACGGGGAGACGACCCCGCTGCCGCAGGAGCCCTCGCTAACCCGGTTCCTGTCTGTGTGCGCAGGTCACGTTCACATCACCGACTTCAACATTGCCACAGTCGTCAAAGGGGCGGAGAAGGCTTCCTCCATGGCCGGAACCAAGCCCTACATGGGTGAGTGTGTGATTCCTGCCTTGTGATGTCATCAGCCCGGTGCTGGGGGCCTCGGTGTTGCTCCCAGATCCATCAGCCACCCCCCGAGACACACACACACACATGCACACACACATGCGTGCACACACATGTATGCACACATGCACCCCGTCCCACCAGGCTGCACCCAGTCCCAGCATGCACTGTGCCCCCCCTGGCTGTCGCCTTGCCCAAGCTCTCGGCCCCACCTGGCAGAACCGGGGTCCTCTGCAGATGTCCCAGGCGGCCAGAGGGCCTTGGCTTGGGCTTGGACCAATGGAGGAGAAAACACTGATACCTTGGTTTTTTGCTCTTTCAAGTTTCGCTTTCCTCCTTTACTTACTTGTAACGTGTGTACGTTATTACAGGGCATCGTGCAGCATTTCACCAGGCACTTGCATTTCCAATTCCACGTCTTTCTGTTTGCAGTAGGTTTCACTGGGGGAGGGGGGCTTCCTCTGCCTGCTGAGGGGATGCGGGAAGCCCCGTGGTGTGCCCGAATCCCACCGGCGCTGGCCACTCTGGCCTCACCGCCAAGGCTCACGGTGCCCTTTCAGCCTGGTCCTGCTTTGGGACTTTCTCACGAAAGTGTCATTTTTGGACGCGATCCGTTTCCTCTCCGTTTGGGTGTCTGTTATGTGAGTGTTGGATCCTCTTTGTCGGTCTCTAGGCTCATCACTTCCTCTCAGCCTTTTCCACCCCTGAGTTCTCTGCCTCATTTCTTGAGGGCTTTCTGTCTAACTTGTGTTGTTCTTCAATGTCTCGTCCAATTTTCTCGTTAATTATTGTATTGCAATGCTGACAGCCAATGCTGTTTTCCTCAGTTGCTCTGAATGTCTGAGTTATCGGCCATGCTGTAAGAACCCACGTCAAGACGGAGCGGCTCAGAGCCATAGCAAGGTGTCACCTTCCACAACTCCGCTATTTCACTGGTTTCTGCTGGTGCAGCAGCCAGGGGCGGGGCTTGGCACCCCGTGGTCGGTGTGAAGGCATCAGGTTTCCTGACGTCCAGTTGGACAAAGCAAGTCACGTGGCCAGCCATGGGGGGGCGCACAAGGCACGGGTGTGGCCAGTGACAGGTCTGGCTCAGCAAGCCACTCCCCCTGGTGGGAGAGAGGCGCAGTGTTGACCTGTTCTGCTGGCTTAGCCTTCGGCTGTGCCTTCCTGGCAAGAGTCTTACTCTGCTCTTTAATCTCCCTTTTTGTACGTTAACTTTCTATGGAATTTGACTTTGACACCGTTCTGTGGCTCATTTTTATGCAGAACTCACTTTCTGAACTCTTAGGAGATGGCGTGGCTCAGGTCAGCTTTCCGAATATAAGAGACCTGGGTCTTCCGTCATCTTTGCAAAGTGTCAGAAATGAAGGCAGCTTTGCTCTCTGGGATTCCCTGGCTCTGTTACCCTCACCCATTCCTTTTAAAGATTTATTTTATTTATCTGAAAGGCACAGTTACACAGAGAGAGGGAAAGACAGACAGAGAGAGAGGTCTTCCATCCGCTGGTTCACTTCCCAGTTGGATGCAATGGCCAGAGCTGTGCTGATCAGAAGCCAGGAGCCAGGAGCTTCTTCCAGGTCTCCCACATGGGTGCAGGGGTCCAAGGACTTGGGCCATCTTCTACTGCTTCCTGGGCCATAGCAGAGAGCTGGATCAGAAGAGGAGTAGCTGGGACTTGATCCGGCACCCATATGGGATGCTGGCATGGCAAGTGGAAGCTTAGCCTACTATGCCACAGCGCCAGCCCCCAATCTTTAACTTCTTAAGTAAATTAAGCAAGTGAAGTTTGGCCGTGAAAAGTGGTTAAAGTAACAGGCAACTTGCTTTCGAGAGTCATCTGCATAGCAGCACTGGGCTAAGTGTTTTCCATGGGCGATTTCATTTACTGCCCACCGACAAGGAGTGGACACAGTTGTTTCTTCCCAACGTAGCGATGAGAACCGTGGACACAGGGAGGTTGGGTGGCCTGGGAGAAAGGCCCAGGACCTTGTGACTCAAACACCAAGCTCTGAAGTGCCCATGGCAGGGATGCCATCTTAGAAAACTCTAGAAAACATGGATGTGAGTGAGTCTGCTCACCCGAAGCTCGTCCCCTGGGACACGGGATGTTGGCTCCCATCAGTTAACCCCTGGTTGGACGCCTTTGGAATCTGCTTCCTGGACGACCCTGAGCTGGGGCAGATCTGACCGAGAGTCCTCACGGCCTGAGCCCTCAGGAGAGAGCGGCGGGGCAGGACCTGGGGGCAGCAGGACGGAGAGTGGGGCTGAAGGAGCTGCCCAGGCTGCGGCCCACGTTTCTGGGCTGGGCGGCAGCGTGGGTGACGGTCACGGCCCCTCTGGAGGCGGCAGAGGGGCAGCAGGCTGGCGGGGTGCCGGCAGTGGCGAGCCTGACTGTGAGGTGCTGGGGACCTCCACATGGGCAGTTGCTCTCCGGGCACACACAGCTGGTGCGCGAGGGAGCCAGAAGTTGCGGCCAGGCCCAGCTGGACCCAAAGTCCACGCGTCACCCACTGAGCCACCCACGGTGCCTTTTTGACCCTGGGCCCCCGTCTTAAAGCCGCGTTTCTCAGCACTAAGGTCATTGTGCCATCCTGATCGACGCACAGGAGAGGTGTCTGCGGGCCTGCGGGGGCACAGCCGACGTTCCGAATGGGGGTGCTCTCACAGGCTGTGGGGTAACTGCGCCAGGCCGGGGGAGGCCTTGGGAGTGGGGGGGGGAGCAGGGGAGAGCTCTCGCAGCAGAGCTGAGTCCCACGCTCCCCGGGGTGCAGGCGCCTGAGGCCGAGGGCAGCTTTGTTGATTTCCCTACTCAGAGGCCCAAGAACGGGTTCCCAGAATGTTCTCTGCCGGGATTCGGAGAACAGACGGGTGAGCCGGCTCCGAAGGTGCCTCACGAGGGTGAGCTAGAAGAGAGGTTGGACATGCACTGAATCTTCCCTCATTCCACGAGTGGAGGGAGTATGAACTCTGAAGTGTGCCGGGCTGGAAGTCACTGGCCGCAGCCGCAGCCCGGGGCTTCTGGGGCTGTGGACAAAGAGCTGCTGTTCCCTCAGCAGATGGGGACTGCGTTTCCGGCAGGTGCAGGGCTCCGAGTCTGGCCTGGGTGCGGGGATGCATCGTGGGCTCCCACTCTCACAAGCTCAGTGGAGCAGATGGCGTGGTGGACGCGTTGGACACAGGTCACAGCCGGGACATGGCCGGGGAGCAGGCCCTGGCACAGGAAGGGGAGATGGACTCCTGGGGTGTCCTCCACAGGCTGTGGCTTAACCCGCTGCGCCACAGCGCTGACTCCAGGAAGACAAATCCCTAAAAAAGAAATTGCAAACTTCTCCGGAGTGACGTGCGCATCCTGCATTCCTCCAGTACGCGGCCCTGGCCTGGGGGCTGCTCGCCAGCGCTCGCTGTTGTCCTGCGGCTGGGAGTCTTCCTAGCAGGCGGGTCATGGCCTTGTCGGCAGCCCAGGAGTGGGTAACTGTGTGAGTGTCTTGTCACCGCCTCCCTGCCTTCCACGTCTTCTGTGTGAAGTCTCTGTCTGAATCATTTGCCCCATCAGTCGTGCTAACAGACACACCGTCCTGATGCGAGGTGGCAGGGGCTTCCTGGCTCTTGTTCCTGGGAAGGTTTTACATCGGGGGCTTTGCGCGTGAAGCTCGGGCTCCCCTGAGCGCGTTTGGCTCCTGGTCTGAGGCGTGGATCAAGCTGCTTTTATTTGCACCGGGCCTCTCTTGTCCTCAGGTCCGTCTTTTGCTACTGAAACTTGGCAGCTTGGGCAAAACGCACCGACCACAATGTGTGGATCCATTTCTGGATTCTCTTCTCTCCCGTCTGTCTCTTTGTTTGTGCTTTGGCCAATCTCGCATTTATTCCCTGGAGCTTTAGAACACTGCTTGAAACCAGGCAATGAGAGGCCGTCAACTCTCCTACTCCAGGGTGATCTGCCTTTCCTTGGACATTTTAGAATTAATTTGTTGATTTCCACCAAAGAAAAAGCCCACTGGGATTCTGTTAGCATTGCCTTGAGTTGAAAGAGCAGCGGCTTAGCAACACGGGTATCTTTCCACACACTTAACACGTCTCAGGTCTTCCTCCACCCTTTCCAGTTTCCAGCATCCGTTGTTGGCACCTATCCTGTTACACGTACGTTAGGATGCCCGTGAATTCCTGGGAAGTGAAATTAAAAGATAAGTTTATTCTGGTGCAAAAATGTTGAAATCCATGCATATGTAGGGCCCTCAAAGAGTACACAGAAATCTATAGTATGGAAACACGGTATATGGATTTCAATTGAGTTTTTTTTTCAATAAGATTTATTTTATTTTTTTGAAAGACAGTTACAGAGAGATGTCTTCCATCCACTGGTTCACTCCCCAGATGACTGCAACAGCCAGAGCTGAGCCAATCCAAAGCCAGGAGCTTCTTCTGGGTCTCCCACACAGGTGCAGGGGCCCAAGGATTTGGCCATCTTCTACTGCTCTCCCAGGCCATGGCAGAGAGCTGGATTGGAAGTGCAGCAGTCGGGACTCAAACTGGCACCCATATGGGACGCCGGCGCCTCAGGCCAGGGCTTTAACCCACTGCACCACAGCAGCGGCCCCCAACTGCGTTTATCCACTAACTTTTACCACTAACTTGTACTTAAATATTTAAGGGATTTCTGGTGCTATTCCAAGGGCTGCTTTAGAAGTCATTGTTAGGAATCAGAAATTGCTGACATACAGAAATAGAACCGATTTTTCTATTTCAACTTGGTATTCTGCAACTTCAGTAAGCTCAGTTATAAATTCTAATATCATTTTCAGCAAAATCTTTGTAATTTCTAAAAAGGTAACTGTTTTGAATAGACAGTTTTGTTTCTTCCACTGGGCATGTCTTTTGTTTTATAATCTTAGCGCCCTAGCTGGAACATGCGGTAAGCTGTCTTGATGTTGATCTTAGTTGGAAATTCAGCATTTTGCTATTCAGTGTGTCATCCGCTGTAGGTTTTCTGTTTGTCCTCCGTCAGTGGGGGGGGGGGGTTCCCTTTCATTTCCGCCTTGCTGAGTTCTGTTTAACCACCAGCGTGCGTGGAGCTTTGTCAAACAGCTTTGCTGAGCCTGCCGACATCACCACACGGCTGCACTTCTGTCGTCATGGAAACAGATCCATTTCTGCTGCGTCAGCCTGAGCCCTGCTTAGTCATGGTCCCTGAGGGGTGCTGGAATGGCTTTGCCAGAGGCTCGTGAGGAATATCGGCCTGTGGTCTCATTCTTCCTCGAAGCGGCTGCGTTGTCTGGGCGTCTGAGTAAATCCGGCAACGTAGCACGTTGAGGAGCGTTCCTTCCCCGTCCCTCCTGGGGAAATGCGTGCAGCCCTGGTATCATTGCTGCACGTGTTTGTCAGAATTGTCCGGCACAGACATTTGGGTCTGGAGTCTTCTTTGCAGGACTCGGTTGGGCTAGGAGTGCACTTTCTAGAAATAAACGCATCTGAAGCAAGGTTTGCGGTTTGTGCCGCTCCGGGAGTTTTGGGCACAGCTGCTTGTGGTAGCCCTGCCTTGGAGGGGGGCGGCTTCTGCGGCTCTGTCTCCCTCTCGTTCCGGAATTGGTACCTTGCACTGTCTCTCTGATGTCCTTGCTCATTCTGGCCAGAGGCTTATCAAATAGATGGATCTATGGAAAGAACCGACTTTTCGCATTCGTCCTTTTCTCTGTTGTCCCTCTGTCGTCTATCACGTTGACTCCTCTTTCTGCTCCTCCTGCTTATTCAGGTCTAATTTGTTCTTACATGGAGGTTTAGATAACCAGCTGCAGACCCGTCTTCTTCCATGCTGTGAGTCTAAGTGCAGCTTCAGCTGTTCCCACGCATTTTTGTCTATTATGTTTCCGTTTCCATTTGGTTACAAACACTTCCAACCACATGTAGAGGTTCTCCATGTGTCTCTGCGGTGATCAGAAAAACTCTTCTATTACTTCTTTTTCCAGTGTGAAGTTTTCTTCTGCGGCCTGTGACCAGTCTTGGTGAGTGTCCTGGGCACACGGGCAAAGCGTGTGTGTGTTCTTGTCTGGTCACGTTAGGCTACGATGTGTGTCCTGTTCCTTGGTCCTTTGTAAGTCCTCATCGATGTTCTTCCTACTTCTTCCAGCCATTACTGAGTGGGGAATGCCCAGCTGCAATGCTGGATTTGTCTATTTCTCCCTGCACTGCGGTTTTTAAATTTTTATTTATTTATGTGTAAGTGAGAGCTGAGAGAGAGAGAGAGCGCGCTCTTTCATTGCTGATTCACTCCCCAGATGGCTACAACAGCAGGGCTGAGCCAGGTCAAAGCCAGGAGCCAAGAGCTTCATCCAGGTCTCCCACACCGGTGCAGGGGCCTGAACACTTGGGCCATCTTCTGCTGCTTTTCCCAGGCCATTAGCAGAGCGCTGGATCAGAAGTGGAACAGCCGGGACTCGAACCGGTGGCCATAAGGGATGCCCGCGCCACACGCAGTAGCTTTACCCGCTACGCCACAGTGCCGGCCGCTGAGCTTCAGGCTTGTCTCTTGTGATTCTGTGCTGTAAGGTGCGTTTACACGTAGGAGCGGTAAACTCTCCATTTACTGTCACATCCTGTTCTCGTCCCTGCTTCAGTCTGCCTTGTCTGACGTCACGACCGACGCCGCAGCCTTCCCCCGGCTGCTGGCTGCCTGGAGCATCAGGGGGGTGTTGGCAGATGCTCAACGAGGAGCAAAGCAGAACAGCATCCCGATTGGCGGATTTCCCCGCCCTTCATGACCTGGGCACACATCCCGATTGGCGGATTTCCCCGCTCTTCATGACCTGGACACTCCCACAGGGCTGATGGGAGGTGACCGTGATCAGACCGAGCCGAGAGGTGCTGTGAGGTCGTCGAAGGCCCCTGCTAGTGGATTTGCCATCCTTTCCTTTAATTCTATCTCTGTGTCTTTATACTTAAAACATGTTTCTTTTCCAGTCTTTGTTCATCCAGGACAACAGTCCGTATTTTGATATTTAGACCATTTATATCTAATGTAGCTGTTCATAGGATTCGATCCTTCCTCTTCTTCTTTATATTTATTTCACCGGATCTTTCTCCCCTTTTCTGCCTCATTTTGATTAGTTGATCTTTAGTTACAATCCTGCTCTGAGTTCTCTGTGAGCTAATTTTTCTTGAAAAATAAGTTTACAGATTGCCCTAGATTTATGATATTTGTAATCAAATAATTAGGATTTACCTTGACATAAATATAATACAAGAATCTTACAAGAATATACTCCAGGGGCCGGTGCTGTGGTGTAGCAGGTAAAGCCGCCACCTGCAGCGCCGGCATCCCACACGGGCACCGGTTCGAGTCCTGGCTGCTCCTCTTCCGATCCAGCTCTCTGCTGTGGCCTGGGAAAGCAGTGGAAGATGGCCCAAGTCCTTGGGCCCCTGCACCCATGTGGGAGACCCAGAAGAAGCTCCTGGCTCCTGGTTTTGGATTGTCTCAGCTCTGGCCATTGTGGCCATCTGGGGAGCAAACCAGTGGATGGAAGACCTCTCTCACCCTGTGTGTGTGTGTGTGTGTGTGTGTGTGTGTGTGTCTGTTTGTCTGTCTCTCCCTCTGCCTTTCTGTAACTCTGCCTTTCAAATAAATAAATAAATAAATCTTAAAAAAAATACCTTCGGGCTGTGTGCATCGGGCATATATGAAACATAAATGACTTTCATGCTTAGACTCAGGTCATCTCATCAACAAGATACCTCATTAACAAGATGCCTCATTATGTGCCGGGAAATATTCCAAAGTATGGAAAAACCCAAAATACTTCAGTACTTGTCCAAGCATTTTGGACAAAAGCTACTCAACCTGTGAGTACAAACTCACTTTTTCTCAATAGATTCATTCACTTATTTAAAAGGCAGAGTTTCAGAGAGTGAGAGAGAGGGAGAGACAGAGAGAGAGAGAGAATTTCCATTTATTTGTTGCCTCCACAGATGGCCGCAATGGCCAGGGCTGGATCAAGCTGAAGCCGGGAGCTTCTTCCGGGTCTCCCACGTGGGTGCAGGGATCCTGACCTGGGCCATCTCCCGCTGCTTTCCCCGGGCACATTAGCAGGGAGCTGGATGGGAAGTGGAGCAGCCGGGACTCGAACATGTGGGATGCTGATGCTGCAGGTGGAGGCCTAACCCATAGCACCACAGCGGCTGCCCCTAAACTCCCTTTTCCATCAGCACAGAGGCTTGGCCATAGGCGCTCATTCCCAGGTTCACTCACTGGCGTACTGCAGAATGCACCGGTTCTGTCTCTCTGCTCCCCGTGAGGGCATCGTGCTCCACAAGAGCTTCCACAGGCCTCTTCTCTTTAATGTCCTAGTTGCATCCGACACATTTAACTTAAGCGCATTTTCCGGTACTGGTGCATCATTTCTTCCTGCACCTCATCAGAACTGCCCGATCTACTCTGTCAGCCAATCACACTTCCCCTCCCGCCTCTCCCTGGCAGAGGTTTGATGGCCAATGGTTGAGCAGTTTCTTCTACACTTAATGAAACCAGTTTTCTGTTGCTATGAATGCTACTGGCGGCCCCAAAGGAGAGGAATTATCAGACTGAGGCAAGGGCTTTGCGTTATCTCCAGTTAATAGTTAATATGTAAGCATGTGATACCAAGTGCATCTGGCTTGCTAAGCGCCAAAGAGCTATAAATTACCCCCAAGGGCCCAGAGACAGGCGGGGTCTGCTGCTTATCTCTGCTTCCCATGGCTTCTTGGCACCTGTAATGCAAAGACTTACGACAGAGCTCCTGGGTCATTTGAGGAACAGGTGTGCTATGTACCTGAATGAATTGAGCTCTCACTTAGGTAGCCTTTCATTGTTCATTCAATAACAGATCGGGGTAATTGCACTGGGACTGGAAAATTGCTTTTTGTCTGTCCCTACACTACATGTGTTGGCTCGTCTTGGGGCAAGGGTTATTATTATCCTGTGGAATGCGAGACTTCACTCAGAGGTCAAGTGCTTGCCAAGGACAGAGAACCAGCAAAGGCAGCCACTGAAATGAAAAACTACCTTGGGGGCTTGGACTTCTGTGCCATGGTGCCTCAGGCACCTGCTCGGAGACCAGCTTCACACCTGTTCCTGAGGATCTGGGGCTGACCTAGTCTGGTCCCCACCCTCACAGAGCTCACAGCCAGGGAGAGGTGAACACGGCACCATGAATTGAAGCAGCGCATGGTAAGAGCCGCAGGGGAGGAGCAGGCGAGGGGCTGGCGAGAACCCAGGGCGCAGATGGATGTGCTAAGCCGGGAGGAGGGGGCAGAGCCGACTAGGGAGTAGCAAGGCTGTGGTGAGCATTCCACAGGGGAGAGAAGTGTGCTCTGGGTCTGGACCTATGAACAGGAGTTTGTGAGTATGAAGAATAGTTTGTCCTCTTCGAAGTTGGCACAATTGGTGTAATTGGGGCAATGGCCAGATATGACAATCAGAGGGAGGTTGAGGCCTGGCTTTGGGAAGTTTTCATGCTAAGGAATTTGAACTTTATTCTTGTTTTTAAGATTTCTCTTTGAAAGAAAGATGGGGGGAAAGAGCAGAGGGTAAAGGAAGAGAGAGAAAGAAAGAGAGAGAGAGAGAAACGCTTCCATCTGCCCATCTGCTAGTTCACTTCCCAAATCGGCCAGGCTGAAGCCAAGAGCCAGGAGCTTCTTCCAGGTCTCCCAAGCAGGTGCAGGGACCCAAGCACTTGGGCCATCTTCCGCTACTTTCCCAGGTGCATTAGCAGGGAGCCGGGTCAGAAGTGGAGCAGCTGGGTCTCCAAATGGCGCTTACATGGGATGCCAACATTGGAGGCAACAGCTAACCCACTGCGGCACAATGGCAGCCTCAGAAGTTTGAACTTTATTACAGTAACTGGGAGAACATGGCAAAGGATCTGGATACGTGAATAACCCGACGGCAATGGCGCTGGACAGCATACATTGAGCACCTGCTGTGTGCTCAGTAACCCTTACTTACAGAACTCCCGTCCCTCTTCATGATAACATCAAATAGCTGCTGCTGTTGTTCCCATCTACAGATGAGAACATCGAGGAACGAGGAAGGTGAAGCAGTTCCTGCAGAGCTGCTATGCCAGTAAGCACGGGAGCCGGAGGCAGCCCCAAGCCTGGCTGTTACCCATCCACACCCGAAGCTCTCTGCGCATTGGCTCTGTGGGGCCCTGGGACCCCTTGCTTCTATCCAGCTGGGTTGTGGCACCCGGCCTCCCTCCAGCTTCCCTCCCACAGACTCATAAACGTCCAGGCCGTGTCCACTGTGGAGCCGGGCCCTTGTGTGGGAAATGCCCTCCTCTGTCCACTCAAGAGGTGGACTTGGCTCAGGAAGTGCACTGAAAGCCAGACTTTATCATCCAGGTTGCAGGCTCAGGTGTGTGAGGAGCAGGCACACTCCGAGTGGTTGCAGCGAGCGGCTAACACCCGGGCCCCTCATTGGCTGAGGACTGCGGGTGTGCCATCTGCCCAGAAGTCACTGGAGTTACAAAGTTACCTTCGTCTTTCCTTCTGCTTTGTTTCCTGCGGAGTTGGCTGCTGCCTAGCATCAGTGTGTCTAGTGAGATTTGCTACATTGCAACTTAGCTAACAGTACTTTTCCTTTCTCTGTTGCAAGTGGACCACCAGACATTAGAGTCCACAAGCGCAGGAGCACATGGAAGGCTCTGAGAGGCCCCACGGGAGGACTGTGGTGACCCTCGTCACCCGAGACAAGAAGGACCGATGTCCTCCTCCTCGTCCTCCTCCTCCTTTGTCCGTCGCCACAGCACAGCCACAACAGAGAGCTGCTCCTGGGAGCAGCGGGTCCCTGGGCCCACAAAGCATTCATATACCCCAGTGACATCAGGATTATGACGCCCGGGGGCTGCCAGGAACCCACTCAGGTGTCAGAAAGCCAGCTCCTGGTGGCAGCAGGAAGAGCAGATGGGAGAAGGAAGCTGTGGGCCATCGCAGGGGCCGGGCGGCGAGAGCGGGGCTCCGAGCAAGGGCAGTGAGTGATCAAGGACGATGAGGTGATGGAGGGGATGGGCATGGGGGCTGAGGTGGAGCCCTCCAGAGTCGGCAGCCGTGCACCCCAGCAATACCCTGGGCCTGGGCATCGGGGCTGGGAGCTCCAGATGAGGCCAGGAGGTGATGGCCCAGGCAGGTCGCCCCCTCCCTGCTCTGGCCTGTAGCCAGTCCAGCAGGAGGGACCACAGTTCCCGCGGGACCCAGCCTTGTGCCACACTGACATTCCAGGAGGCCGGGAGCTGTTGCTACCTTTAAGGCAGATGTCAGAGAACCAGCCCAGCTCGAGAGCCTGGGGGTGCCCAGGCTGACGAAGCGGCTGCTGTGCACGTGGCACGTGCCAGCCCCTGGGGGGGGGAGGGGAGGAGGGCACGTTGGATTGCAGAGCCCTGGGCAGCAGGGTCCCTCCTGGTCAGTGCCCAGTGTGGGGGAGCAGACTCTGACACCCAAAATCTGAGAGACGCCCGTGCCAGCTCTGCCACACCAGCTGGGTGCCGCTTACGAGTCCCTTACTTTGGATTCATTTCTGGCGGCTGAGGAACAAGTGACTGAAACGGGCCCCTTCAGACAGAGGAAACGCATCTCCCCCAGCCCCAGGAGCCAGCAGCCCTGACCCGCTATCAGCTGGACGGCGCTCCTAGGAATTCCGCCGGGCGGGGTCCTCGCTGCCTCGGCCAGCTCCTGGCAGCCGCGGGTGCTCCAGCCTCTGCCCACATCCCGGATCCCTGGGCTTCCTCTGGTGAAGACATCGGTGCTGGGGCCCAGGACCCATCCTGAATCCAAGATGATTTTGTCTTGCCATCCTTAACGACAGCTGCACGGAGCCCCTTTGCAAACACAGGTGTGACCTCGGCTCCGTCTGGGGCCAGCATCCGGCCCGTCACAGCCATCACACTCGAGAGTCCTTGCTGAAACGTGGAGGTCCTCGCAGCCCTTCTGTCACCGGCGGCCGGGAGGATGGAAGGGCCGGCGTGCGTAGGATCCCTAGTACAGCTCTGTAGCTCAGGGCTGCCGCTGCTCTTCCGCCCAGACGCGGGGTGCTGTCAGGTGCGTGGCTCGTGCCTGTCCCGCTCTAACCCGGGAGAGCATGACTCTGGGCCCACAAAACGGTCGCATATCCCAGTGACATCAGGATTGCGACGCCCAGGGTGTCTGGGTACGACAGGGATATGTGGGGAGCACCTTGGCTCCCATAGCCATCACTACCGTCACAGGTGTGTCTGGTGCCGAGGGAGCCTTGTGGCCCCGTCCAGGCCTGGGGTTGCGTGGGGGCAGGAGGTGGCCTCTTTGGGAACGCCCAGGTCACAGGACGGAGGGACAAGCACGGGGACTGTGGGACAGGAAATGAGGACCTCAGGGCCTTACGGGTTCCAGGTCAGCTGTGGGCTCAGTGCCCAGCTCCTGCGAGGAGAACGAGCATAGAGTGCTCCCCGGACTCCCGCCTGGGCGGAGAGGAAGGAGCAACGGCAGCGATGCTGAAAATACAAACCCTCTGAGTCCGTGCGGCTGAGGCAGAAGCATTCAGTGGCCCGCAGGTTCCTGGATTTAGGTGGACGTGGCGGGGACTGAGTAGAAGGGGGGGTGAGGAGGCGGTGGGAGGGACAGCCAGGCTCCTGTCCACGCCTGCTGTGTGTGGCACACTCAGCAAGGGCCCAGCATCCCGCCAAGTCTGTGGCACTATTGTCTTAATCCTCAGGACAAGCCGACGAGTAAACCGTCAAATAGTAACTTGCTAACCTCTGCCCCAGCCACGCTGACAGCCCCTGGGTTTCCCAGCATGCCATGCGTGGGACGAGCAGCCTGAGGGAACAGTCGCTCACACTCCTGATGGCCCCGTGCCCCAGCGTGCCACAGAGTGTGCGTTTAAGAAACGTCAGTACCGATAGGGATTCCACCGGTGGGAAAGGCACATCTCAGAAGCTGTGTGCCTCCTGCTGTGTGGCTTCTGCAGCCACTGGCCCTCTCTGAACCTCCTCTGTGGTGACGTCCCCGGCGGGTGCTCTGAAGGGGCAGGCAGGATCCGAGGGTGCAGCGGGAGCAGCTGCGGTCTGGCCACCCGAGAGGTGAGACCACAGCGAGCTGCCAGCCCAGCAGCCCCGGGGCGAGCGGCTCCGCCCACGCTCCCTGCCTGCCTCCTGCCACCTGCCCCGTCTGGAATCCGAGGGGAGACGGTGTTCCGCCCAAGGTGTCGGGGCTTCCCGGGACAGATTTGGGCTGCTCATAGCTGTAAAATGGGATTTAGTCCTGTAAGGCAATTTGCTAAAAGTAACCAACATTTCACAAAATGTTGCTGGAAACCAGTGCCCTCCTAGCCCAGGGAGATGGCCTGAGGCCCCGCCCATCCCCTTGGAGAGGGGCAGTGCGCCACCCACGGGTCTCTGCCCCGGCTGCTTTTTCTTTCAATGAATTGAAATTCACATGGCAGAGAGCCAGCCTGTCCAGTGGCGTTTAGTGCGTTTGCAACGTGTGCAGTTCCCCACCTCTCTGAACCCCGTGTCCCTGAAGCAGCCGCCGCTCCCCCACCCCTTCCCCGGCCGCCGGCCCCCTCTCCCTCCCGTCTGTCTCCTGCCTCTGGGGATTTGTCTGTGCTGGGTGCGTCAGACTAGGTCCCGCCCCTGTGGCGTGAAACCCTCCCTGAGATGGGCTCAGGCACAGAAAGCTCCATGCACCCCGGTTGTTGGATGCCTGGCCCTGACGTGGTACCGGAAACAGAGGGACTGACACCCCGGTTCTCATCAGCTACGGCTCGGCTCCCTCCTGGTCCCCACCCGCCAGCAGTGACTCCTGCTCCATCACACCCAGCCCCACCAGGCTCCTGTCCCGATCCCATGGAGGAGACACCCCTGCACTGCGCACTTAGGGCCCTGCCCCGGGGTCACAGGGCTGTTTCCTGCAGTGCCTGCTGGCACCTCGTGGCATGATGGCACCCGTGGCATGGGCTTTGTGGTGCCTAAGAGCTGGGTGGTGAGCGTGGACTGTGCCACCAGTGATGTTCTTTGTCTTGTCTCTGGCAGCCCCGGAGGTGTTCCAGGTGTACGTGGACGGAGGCCCTGGGTACTCGTACCCCGTCGACTGGTGGTCCCTGGGCGTTACAGCCTATGAGCTGCTGCGGGGCTGGGTAAGGCGTGCGGGGATGTGGGGGGCCACGGAGTCGAGGCTCAAGCAGTGCCAGGCTGGTAGGAGTTGGCAAGGCCAGTGGCTGGGACCAGGGGTTTCAGTGCCAATAGCCTGTGGCTGTCCCTGAGGGCCCTGAGCATCAGAAGGCCCAACCCCTTCCCTCTCCTGGCGGGATGTGCAGAGGCGGTCACCAGCACTGTCCTCTGAGGACACTCCTGGCAGTGCACCTGCACCTGAGTCCCGGTTTGGCCACGCCTCCTCCTTTGGTGTCCTGTATTCTCGCCAGATACGGAGCTCAGTGACCTCTAACCATGGTGCATTTGGGAGCTTCCTGCTTCTTTCATTGACAATCGGCAGCTGGAAGTGGCTGCTGGAGACCTGGTGGCCAGTAACTCGCAGGAGAGGCTGTGCGGACGCCAGCCTCGGGGGGTGTTTTCCGTGCATGGGTATCCTCAGAAGCTGAGGCCCCTTCCCTCTCGGGACCTGGCGTCCCTGTTCTCACAGCAAGGATGATAACGACCTTGCAGGCTTTGTCATGAGGGAACCCTGGAGGGTTGGGCGGGGCCTGCATCCAGCTTCTCCCTGAGCCCAGGCTACAGTCTCCTGTTCAGATGCCAGCAGGAAGCTCCCCACCTCGTTAGGACAAGCAGAAGTCACCTGGGGACAGAGCATCCCTGGCTGAGTGTCTACCATGGAGTAAGGCAGAGGACCACAGGAGACCCCAAATGTGGGGCCATGCGCGGGGTGGGGGCCCTCCACGTGGACAGGCCCAGGCCCTGAAAACCAACCCTAAGCTGCTGTGTGGTCTTTTTCTCTTTGCCTGCCCCAGGGCTGGGTAGACGGAGAAGCTGGAGGGTTCTGGGGCTCCCCCTAGAGGCCAGAGTGCAGCGCTAAGAGCGGCTGAGTGTGCAGCCCGTGGGGTGGGTGGGCTCAGGCTCTCTGAACCGGTGCTAACCAAAGGGTGGGGGGCTCCCCAGGTGCACTGCTCCAGGGTGAGGGGCAGGGGGTGCACCGGAGGCTGTGATGCCTGCCACATGCCTGCCGCAGGCTCACGGTCCCCCTACCTGAGCTTTGAGAAGCGCTGAGGAGCTGGGACCTCCAGCGGCAACGCTAAGAAATCAGTCAGGAAGCCCAGCCATTCTTGATGTGGATGGAGGAGGCAGGTGACAGGGGCCGGGCGCCTCCCACCCCTCGCCAGCCAGACCCGACATTGGTTGTGTCAGCCCTGCCTGCTCCTGGCGCCGGCTCAGCCAAGACAGGGAAGATGGCGGCTGAGGCCCTCCAGCAGGTGCACCTGTGACTGGAGGTGTCCCTGGGGGTCCAGTAGACAGTGAAAGTCAATGTCACAGAGCGGGGACGGCTGCCACACTCGGGGGCTGTGTGACCTGAGCGTCATCTCACCTGCTGTGGCCACAGCAGCGGCACCCACCCGAAGGGTCCCTGTGCCTGGTGTCTGTCTGTCACCTGGGTTCTGGACACCTGCTCTGGGGAAGGGAAGAGGAGCCTGAGGTCGTAGTCACCCAGCTCTACATGCCTCCTCCCTCTGACCCCACCCGTGCTCCCGCTGCAGCGGCCCTTTGAGATCCACTCGGCCACGCCCATCGACGAGATTCTGCACATGTTCAAGGTGGAACGCGTCCACTACTCGTCCACGTGGTGCAAGGGGATGGTGGCCCTGCTGAAGAAGGTGAGGGCAGCCCCCAGTCGCCGGGGCACTCGGTGGTGGAGACGGGACACCTGCAGCTGCAGGCAGGGGGTGGGGGTGTCAGCCGGGCTCCCTGCGGCTGTGGGCCCTCCCTGGAGGCGGGGGTGGGGGAATACAACTCACAGAGAACTGGAAGGGGCTGTCCCAGCAGGCCCCCGGCCCATCCACCCTGCCGCAAATGCAAACAAGAAACGCGCCCAAGGCACCTCCCTGAGGTCACAGAGACTGGTCACGGGGAGCAGATCTGATTCTTCCGGGACCAGGCTGGAAGGCCAAGGCCGAGGCAGCTGATTCTTTTTGGTTTTAACCGAAAGTCTTTGCAGAGCGTGGTGGTCAGTGTCCCAGCAGTGCCTTGCTGGGTGGCCTGGCAGAGGCGGCCTGGCCTCCGACCCTCCCAGCTATACAGGGGTGAGCGTAGACAGTACTGACACAGAGGGGGCAGGACATGGATGGGGCTTAACCGGAGGGCAGGTCCCTGTCCCCAGGGAGGCCCCCACCGTCCCACTCTCAACTGACCTCTGTGGGCTGCATGGCCAACAGGAGCATGTGTGCCCTCTGACCACAGCTCCTGACCAGGGACCCCGAGAGCCGCCTCTCCAGCCTCAGTGCCATCCAGAGCGCCCCCTACCTGGCCGATGTGAACTGGGACGCCGTGTTCGAGAAGGCGCTGATGCCCGGCTTTGTGCCCAACGTGAGTGAGCCTCGTCCCTGGGTGCCAGGCGTGACCCCCGCAGCTGGCTCGCAACCCCTCTCCTGCCCATGGCCGCGTGAACCTCAGAGGGTTCACTTCTTCCTGAGATGCGGGCCGAACTTGACCTGGTTCTACAGCTGTGTGGATCTGTTCTGGTGGTGGGTTCTGGGGCTGCCGAATCTCCTTCCTGTCCCGAGCTGCACAGGTGCACGGGTCAGGCAGTAGAGCCCTCCCCAGAGCTGGCTGTGAGGTAAGGGAGATGGGTGCTACCCAGGTAGAGAACACGTGAGATACGCCAGGCGCCCCTGCTCGGAGGAGGGAGAGGCGAGGGGTAGGTGAGGGGGCGGGGCCTGGGGCAGGAATGGAACCTGGCAGGCCCAGGGGACACCAAGATCACACGTGTGGAGGCATCAGAGCACCTGGGCTTCAAGGTCAGGGGGCAGAGGCTGTCCGGCTGCCAGATAAATCCGAGGGGAGGTCCCAGGAAGCGAGGCCCAGAGTAGGTGCGCGCTACACCAGGAAGCCTGCTCACAGCCATGGTCATGGTTACAGCCAGCTGGGGTGTGGAAGTGGAAGTAGTGGCCTCATGTTGTCCCAGGCTTGGGCTGGAGCTGGAGGGGGACATGCAGGGGCAGGGACGGAGTCCTCTGGGAGAGAGACGCTGGCACCGGGACCCGCATGGACGCCTCCCCAGGCACCTGCGGCTGAGCCACTGCCCTTGTCCTGGAGGGGTTTGCACAGGGCCCCTGAGGACCCCTGGACCCCACAGGAATCCTGGGTGACTCTCAGCCACCTCCAAGCTCTGTGACCTTGAAAACTGCTGGCCGGGGGTTTACGTGGCTCACCTATGAACAGTGGAATAAAACTGCCCTGTGGCTGTGGTGCTGTGAGTGGGGGGTGGCCACGGAATCCACCAACTCCTGTGTCCGAATGGGGCCAGAGGCTCCAGCCCACAATGCAACGGGCATTTTACAATGTATTGATGATGAATGGGATTTACAGTTCACTGGTGAATGAAAAGGAGCAAAACTGAACCTCCAAGGGAGGGGCCGCCCCGGGGGCGGGGCTAAAGCAAGGGGTCCCCGGTGAGGATGCTGGGAAGTGTGACCGGCGCATGCGGCGGGGGTCATGGTTACTGGCTGGACCGAGGGAGGGAGGGGAGAGGTGGCAGTGGGGGTGGGTGGGGGGACATAGACACACGGGGCTCTTCTCCGCTCTCCCGCAGAAAGGGAGGCTGAACTGCGACCCCACGTTTGAACTTGAGGAAATGATCCTGGAGTCGAAGCCGCTCCACAAGAAGAAGAAGAGGCTGGCCAAACACAGGTCCAAAGACGGCACGAAGGACGGCTGTCCCCTGGTGAGCACGCGGTGTAGACACAAGGGGGCACTACACACAACCCTTGGCACGACCTCCTAGCACTGCCCCTGCCAATGGGCACTCGTCCAGAGTTGTGAGGGCTGTGTAGACGTTCACACCCTCGTTTCCGTGAGCACCGGGCAGTTCTAAGCCACAGGGAAGTGGCCACTGCAGAAGTCCAGCAGTTTCCGGTGCAGGCTGGCCACGCCCTGAGGCCCCCAGAGCCGCCCAGGACTCTCCTGGGCTTGGGACGCTTTTGCCTTCGTGAGCCTCTGTATTCATTCCCAGGCTGCCTGTGAGGGATCCCAAACTGAGCGGCTTGGAACAACCGGGATTTATTCCCCAACAGTTCTGGAGGCCACAGCTCCAGCCCAGGCATCCACAGGGGCGCTCCCTGCCTCTGCCGGCCCTTGGTGGGTGCAGGGAGTCTTGGCATGCCCCCCCTTGTAGCCACGTCCTCCAGTCTCTGCCTCCATCTCCACAGCGGTCAGTGGAGTTGGGCCCACCCTAGTCCTCCACGGCCTCGTCTTACCTTGATGGCACACAGAGGTCCTGTTCACACGAAAGGTCACGTCTGCCCGTGCGACGGCACTGGACGGCAGCATAATTCAGAAGGTTGCAAGTCAGCCCATAACGGCCCCTTCTCCATAAAGAAATACATTCCATGTTTTCCTTCTGCAGCCACATCACTGTGAAATGACATGGGCCCTTGACGCTGAAGTTCATTTTAGGAGGAATTAAAACATCCTCATAGCTTCTAAAAATCCCATGGCCCGAGGCTCAGAACCAGCTGTGGCTACTGCAGAAGCCGGCTGGACGCCCCTACGCGCTTATGGGGAGCACAGGGGTGGGGGTAGTGTGCTCCAGCAGAGGCATGCCATCCACGTGGGCTGCGTGGGCTCCCCCAGGACGAATGTCGCGAGCATCGTGGTACCAGGGGTCCTTGCACCTGTTCCTAGAGAGTGAGAATGAGCCCCTCCCAGGCTGCCCTTGAGCTGCCCACCACCCTGGCCTGGTGAACGCTGAGACCAGCGTTTGGCTGCCCGGCTCCCCACAGGTGCAGCCTCGCGCGCAGTCCGTTTCCCGTGGAGATCAAGCTGCCGCTCCCCCGCGTGGCCCCCTCGCCCCAAGGCCCTGGGCTGTGCTGCCTCGTTCAGTCCCTCTCTGTGTCCTTTCACAGAACGGGCACCTACAGCAGTGCTTGGAGACGGTGCGGAAGGAATTCATCATATTCAACAGAGAGAAGTAAGCCCGCCCCTTGCACCCCGGCAGAGCCCCTGCACCGTGCCCAAGGTCTCCCTGGGGGAATCGCTGCCCCTGGCCCCCAGCTGGAGCCGGCCCCAAAGCTGGAGGGGAGGGTCCGTGCACGGAGAGCCAGGGCTCTGGTGTAGCTGGGAGTTAGATCTGGGTTTTAATCCTGTCTCTGCTGTGTGGTCAGTGCAAGACACCAGTCCACCCCCGGGTCTCCAGGTGCTCCTGTAGCGGGGGGGATGGCCCTGGAATGAGACTCCGCCACTTCCGGAGTGACCGAAGGCGGGAATTCCGGGCAACACTGGAGAGATGGAAACCACCTCCTTACTCTGAGTGGCTGGGACCACTGACCAGGCTGGTGTGGCGGGGCAGCCCGTGAAGATGGCTCCCATGGTGTCAGTTACACGGGTGGAGGGGCTGGGGGTTCTGGAGCCTCGGCGGCACAGGCTGGGTGGAAGCAGCATCTTGGAGGGGCCCACGGGGCTGCCCCTCCAGCAGCAAAGGAAGCGAGAGACTCGGGCGTGGTCCCGGCTTCGGATCGTATCTGGGGGTGCACCTGCTATGGTTGATTTGTCAGAGTGGGCGTCAGACAAAGGGGCAGACCCACGTGACGGACGCACAGTGAGGCGTTGACCCGGCAGAGAGGCCCGCTGCCCTCCAGGAGGTCAGTGGCTGGCTGACCCTTCCAGGAGCACCTGTAGGGGACAAGGCATGGGGCGGGGAGCCACAGGAAAAGGCAGCCCCAGGCTGGGGGTCTGAGGGTGGGCTCCTGGCTCAGCCGGGTGCTCAGGGCTCCCAGAAGCACCATGCCTGGCTGAGTGGGGGGACGGCACAGCATTCCAGCACAGAGAAGGGGCCCAGTGTGGCAGCCATGATGCGATGCCCAGAGCACAAAGGAGGGGCGTGGTGCGGGAGGGCCAGAGGCACAGAGTCCATGGAGACCACAGCCGGTCATTTCCCTGGGTGGCTGTGGCTCTGAGTCAGTCCAGGCGCTCGCCCAGGGCTCAGGTAGCAACCTCGCTGCAGGGCCCCAGGTGTCCTCAGTCCCCCTGCCCTGGCCACAGCAGAAGAAGGCTGTGGGAGCATTACTGGTCACACCTGGGCAAGGGGAGGCTGGGGTCCTGGTGGTTCCAGCTCTTGGCCATTGTCCTGCAGCCCCGCAGACCCAGGAACTTCTCAGAGAGAGAGAGCAGCAGTCCTGGGGCTCAGGAGGCCTGGCCCCCAGGCCCTCATCCCCTTAGCACCGCTGAGCACCTGCAGCCACGCCCGCTGGCCTCTGTGAGCTGTGCATGGCAGAGCCGGCAGGCGGCCTCGCATTGCAAGTTTTGCTGTGCACCGGGAGGGGCTCAGAAACCCTGATGAGGGACAGTGCTGGCCCTCCTTGTGTCACTCAGGGATTGTGTGAGCAGAAACCCAGCTGCTCGGACGGCCTCTTCCTCACTTGGGATGTGCACGGGGAGCGCCGGCCACGGGAGGCCCCCTGTGAGATCCATGATCGTGGATCTGAAGTGAGCCTGGCACTGTGTACAGGATTTGGCAAAGTATAGAGAGCAGCGGAGGTTGGGGGGGGGGGATTGGGGTTCACAATGCACCACGCTCCGGGAGGCAGGAGGCGGGGCTGGAGGCGGGGCTTGAACCCTGCTCCTGCTCCGTGCCTCTGCTCCCCCTTAAGAAGGGCTCGCCCTGGAGTGGGCTGGCCCTTAATTCAACAGGACTGGTGTGCTAAGCAGAGAAGAGACTCAGGCACGGGGGGGGGGGGGGGTTCGAAGACATAGCAGAGGCCGATGATCAGTGCACCTGTGAGCCACGGCGTGCAGCCCTCCAGAAGCCAGGAGAGCCCTCAGGCCCCTGCCGACGTTCTGAAACTGGACTGCAACCTCTAGAGCGGAGAGCATCATGGGTGCTGCTTTAAGTCACTCGGTGGAAGAGCTCTGTTGGGGCCAGTCTCAGAAGTGCCTGCCTCTCACCTGCTCCTCAAGTGATGCCAACCAGCCCTGGAACGACTGACATGTGGTCCTAGACGCCATCTGCTGGGGACCAGCGTGTCCCCGTGGTGCCTCCTGGCAGTTGGTTCTGAGTAGAGTCACAAGGACTCCCCTGTCGGGACTGCAGTCCGCCCAGCTCTGTGCCTTGCCCCAGGGTCGTCATCTTTGTGGCTGACGGGCACCCCTGAGGGCCCCGCCTCCCCGGCACAGCTCCCTTGCATGGGCCAGACTCGCATCTTCACACAGAGAGCAGGCGGAAGAAGCAAGAGCAGAGAGAGTCGGGGGGCGTGCACAGGCGCTGCCTCAGCCCCCGGACGGATAACGTCACAGTCCTGGACCAGACCTCACGCAGGAGCGTCCTCAGGTTGCCTCCCGCGGGGACAAGAACGAGGCAGCGCAAAGCCTGCTGGGATACAGCCCAGCACGGGCCCCTGGGGGACACCTGGGTGCCCTGGATCTAAGCCCTCCGGGCTTGGTCTCTGAGCAGAGAGTACAGTTAGAATCAGCACCGCCTGGTGTCCTGGGAACGCAGCTCGCTGTCGGCTCACGCTCTCAGCTGGCAAGAGCCCAGGGGCCAGGAGGGCCATCTGCGGCCAGGGGCTGCGCTGGGCTCTGAGGTCCTGGGCGGCCGAGGCCTCCTCTGGTCTGAGAAAAGTGCCGTGGGGCTCAGCCTTCTGTTTGTGGCCAAAGCTCTGTGCGCGGATGATTTTTCCAAGAGGCGTTTCCAGTAGCAGTTGTCAAAGGTGCAGAACGAGAGGTCCCCGGTGAGAAGACAGCGGGGAGGTGTGAGGGCTGAGTTCCTTTCCTTGCCGCCTCTTAAAGAGGCAAAGTCACATTCAAGGTGCATTTGGCTCTAAAATATCAGATCCTGAAAGTGTAATACTGCGGGGAACTGTCCACCCTGCCAACAGCATCACTTCTGATCAAACCCAACGTGTGTGTGTGGTGTGACGGCTGCAGGCTGTGTTCTGCAACCCAGATCTCCCCAGCCCTGGCATGACTGACATTTGGTCCCTGGCTTCTCCGATTCCTGGTTGAGAAGGCTTCCTGTGGAAGGCGGCCTGTTTAGTGGGATCCTGGCTTCTACGCACCGGGCACCAGGCGCACCATGGATGTCTCCAGCCACCCCCCAGTGTTTCTGGGCAGATGGAGTCGCTCCCAGCTAGGAACCTCTGCTTTCATCCTTACTGAACCGTATTTCTCTAAGGTGCACCCCGTGAGCTCGGACGACTCGCAGCAGCAAACCACAGCCGTGCTCAGCGGGGCATGGGCAGTGCAGACAAAGGCCACAGCAGGCTGAACACCCCAAATAGATTTAGGGGCCAGCATTGTGGCGTTGCAGGGAAAGCCACAGCCTGCACTGCCAGCATTCCATAGGGGTTTCAAGCATTTCAAGTCCCGGCAGTTCCAATTCCTATCCGGCTTCCTGCTGACGGCCTGGGAAAAGCAGCAGAAGACGGCCCAAGTGCTTGGGGCACTGCACCCACATGGGAGACCCCGAAGAGGCTCCTAGCTTTGTCCTGGCCCAGCCCTGGCCATTGCAGCCATTTGGGGAGTGAACCAGCGGATGGAAGACCTCTCTTTCTCTCTACGTATCTCTGCCTTTCAAATAAATATGTAAATATATATTTTAATATATACGTGTGTATTTAAAGTTTGCCGGTTTCACCTGCCCAGGTGACTTCCCTGGAGGACCTCGTAGTGTGACTGGAACCCTCCAGTGTGGGCTGAAGCCACCAGAAATGAGCCAGTGAGGTCTGAGCGGTGATGGGGGCTGGGTGAGTCGGGTCCTGCTCTTGCCGCTCGCTCGCTGTGGCCCTGGTGGGCAAGACAGGACCGTGGCCCGCCTTTTACAGGCTGGAGTCTGAGACTCAGGACAGCACAGCATCTTGAAATGAAGGCCAGGACTCCAGATCACAGCGGCCACCTCTGATGCCCTCAGCACTTCGCACCTGCCAGAAACATCTGTCTGACCATAGATGGCGGGAATCAATGAGAAGGGCATTCGTACAAAGGATCCCAAAGACATGAGACTTCTTGTTTGTCAGCAAATACCTGCAGAGTTCTTACTCTTGAACATTTGGGAAGACGTGACAGTCAAGTGGCCGCAGGTGGAAGCAGGCGCCGCCTTCAGAAATCCAGTTCCTTTAATTTCTATCACACGGGATCCCTTCCCCCAGTTCCTCATTGGTTCAGAAACTTGGGAGGGTTGGCGCCCAAGGCCAGGGGAGGGGGTGGTGGTGCTCACCGGGAGAGTGTTGCTGGACAGATTTAGGTTAGGGAAGGGGGAGAAGTTACATTGTATCAGCGAGGCAAACGAACATCCCCTGACTCGAGAGCCAAGAGCATTTTGTCAGTGGTTACAGATCACAGAATTGCTTAAGGTTACAAAAATAGCAGGCGGTGCCTGGTTTGCAAAGCAAGCTCCACAGTTGCCTTGGTCTGGGTTTTCTGCAATATCTTGGGTGTACTGAGGGGTGGGCGCAGGGGACGCACTCCACAAATGCCAGTCCTACTGAGCAGCCACCACTGCCCTCCCTTCAGTTTTGCCAGAGCTCCAGTCCTCTGCAAAGAGGAGGGAAAAGGGGGCGGGAACGGTGAGCTGACCACACCCCGGCTCTGCCTGACTCCACCCCCCACGCCAGCCTTCCTGGGGTTGGTTTTGCAGAGGAAACAGAGTCTGTTGGTGAGTTTGGGAGACAGGAGTTCATCTTCCTGCCAGTGCTGGGCTTAGGAAGCAGAGCAGCGGGGTTAGACTGATGTTTACTTAAGGAAGAGAAATCTCCAGGGAGATGGAAAGGGGCCAGATCAGAGCTGGGGGTGGGGGAAGGGTGGCACAAAAGAATTGACAGAATTTACGTGGTGGGGGGAGGGGCGCAGGACGCACAGAGACTCTGGGGTCCCCTGCGGCTTCCTGAAGCCAGGGTGTCCCCACTTGGAGCTCAGTCGTGGCTGATCCTGCAGAGGGGCGGCCTGGCCTGGAGCACTGACCTTGTAGTGTCCCCAGCAGCCCAGGCTGAGATGCAGGATGCGTGTTGCGGGGTACCTGGGGGTGCCCAGCTGATATATTCCAAGTCCTTGTCAAGGCAGAGACACAAGAGCGGGAGCAGGATTCCCTACAGAGATCAAAGAGATGGCGCACACGGGGTTCACGACTGCATTCTGGGGGGGCTGAGGTTCCCTGTTGAAGTGCGCTTCCTCCTGACGCCTCCTGGTGGAGTGTGGAAGGCTGACAGCACTCAGTGCCCTCCCTCCGATATCTGGCCACAAAGCTGACAATGAACTTGATAACTTGGCTGAGAGTTGGATTGTCTGCCTCTGTGGGCTTCGTGGTGTCCAGGAGGAACCCGGGGGCACAGAAGATGAGCAACATGACCAACAGGGCTCCAGGAGCAAGCACTGACAGCCAAGGGACTTTTCTTTAAGATTTATATATTTGAAAGGCAGAGCTACAGAGAGGAACGGAGATCTTCATCCACGCGTTCACGCCTCACACGGCCACAGCAGACAGCCAGGGAAGGGCAGGCTGCAGCCAGGAGCCTGGCGCTCCATCCGATTTCCTACGTGGGCAGCAGGGGCCCCACACTTGCGCTGTCCTCTGCTCTCCTCAGGTGCACTAGCAGGGAGCTGGATGGGAGAGCAACAGGACCCAGACCATGCGCCCATCATGACCGTGGCAGTGCAGACATGAAGGGGCGGGGCCACCTCCCGGCACGTGCGAGGGGCCTCAGAACCCTCCTCTACCCCAGTCTGGAATGGGGCGGAGGGCTTGGCTTTGGATGCTTATTGTGGGATTACCTTATTAGTGCCCCTCCCCCCTTCGGACCGTGAGCTCTGTGAGGGCAATGAGTACAACCGCTTGGCTCCCAGGGGATCCCTGCTCCCAGGGGTGGGGGCTGGCAGTACCCACAGACGGAATGAATGATGCAGACACCCAGACTGAATGAATGATGTAGGACCCCTAGAATGAATGAAGCCATGCGCATATCCTTGAATGAAAGATGAGCTACACACTGGTGGATGATGCGTGGGGCTCACCAACTTTCCTGATTGCACGAACTTGGACAAGTTACCTATACGATCCCCTGTCATAGGCCACTTTACAGTTGGGGCTCTGTGAGTCAGGTAACTCACCCAGGTGCACCCAAGCCCAGCTTGGGCTCCAGGCACAGGGCCCTGGACCCCTGGGGTCAGGTTTCCCTGGCAATGGGAGCTTCCGGCTGCAGGCACCTGTGGCCACAGCCCTGCACCGCGGCACTAACGGGTCTGCTCTGTGTTTTCTGCAGGCTCAGGACGCAGCAAGGACAGGATGGCCAGCTCCTGGACACAGAAGGCCGGACGGGCAGCCAGGCCCAGCGCCAGCTCCCAGACGCCTGCAACAACCACATCCTGGCTCCCGCCTGTCCCCACAGCTGCAGCAGCTAAGCCCGGGCTGCAGCCGCCCCGCGGGATCGCAACGTCTCCGCCCTGCCCCCTAGAGCCCCTCTCCGTGCCCCGACGGCCCCTGCCTCACCCCTGGAAGCACCAGATGCAGAAAGACCCGGAGTCGGAGCTGGGAAGCCTGGGTTCTGGTCGCAGCTCTCTGCCGATTTGCTGTGTGAGCCGGGACAAGCCATGCCCTCTCTGCGCCTCAGTTGTCTTCAGCCGAGGGGCTGGGCAGCTCTGCCCCACTTGGAGGCCAGTTCCTGTGGGGACCCAGCTGGGTGGCAGTCCCGTCCCCCCCCCCCCCCGCCAGAGAGGTCTGATGTGTTTGCGCCAGAGAGGTCTGATGTGTTTGCGCCTCCTGCAGAAACTCTTCTAGATCCCACGCGAACCCGAGGCGTGTGCACCGTTCTCTTCTGATCGTCCTGGGAGGCTCAGCCTGCAGACCAGCCTGGCTCCCTGGGTCTCAGTGCTGCAAACACTCCTCTTTCATTCGCAGACCCCTCCCCACCCTTCAGCCCAGGGGTCTACCCACCCTCAGCTGACCGCTGGTTACCCCACAGACACCAACGGAGCCCCTCCCCTGCCCTAGCCCCGCCCTGCAGCAGGACCCTGGCCTCCAGGGGCTTCTCCGGGGAGTGGGGGGGAGGGCGTGATTCTGGCCAGTCCCTCCTCCAACACGAGGGTCGAAGGCAAACCACCCACGCCTAACATCTGCAGCCCAGGGGCCTTGGGCAGGTCACGTGGTCACGCTGGGGGAGTTCAGTGACCGTCTGCCTGTCCCATGCCTGGCTCCTTGGCTGACACCACCATTGTCACTTTCTCGTGGGGTCAGACTCATGTTTAGGGCCCTTAAGTTTTCTTTCTGGAGGCTTTTGCACTGATTTATTTTGTGGGAAGCAGACAGACAGAAAGATCTCCCATTCACTGGATTCCTCCCCAAACACCTTCAATGGCCAAGGCCAAAGTTGGGAGCCAAAAACTCTGTGCAGGTCTCCCACGTGGGTGCAGAGACCCAGCCCCTGCCAGGTGTGTGTTAGCAGGAAGCGGTGTCGGGAGCCAGAGCTGGCACTGAGCCCAGGCACTGCACTGGGAGGCGGGGGGGACTCACCTTTCTGCCAGAGTCTCTGACGTGTGTGCGAATCCTGCTAGAGTCCAGTGTGCTTCTGTTTGCTCCACCCTCCTTCCGTTTTCCGCTCTGTACATCCTCGGGGCTGTCTGTGTTGTCTCTGAGATTTCTTACAAGACCTTTCCATGTACCGTGACATTTTATATTTGTGTTTTGTAAAATAGAATCAGTCGTAGGTGTTCCTGTCCGTCAAACCCCCGCTGTTTGTGGATTGTGTCGCCCACGTTCGTCTGCTTGTGTCTGCACAGCTCTGTGCTGTCCCGGCCAGGAACTGCCAGGCGCCCTTCCGACGGCCCGGGCTGCGTCCCTGGGGGAGCGGGAGCAAAGTGGCCCTGGAGGCATGCACTTCCTGGCTCTGTCCGTCTGAGTTCCGTGTTCAGAATAAACTATTTCTTGGAAATTGCTTCTCACCGATTTGTCCTTACTTCCGGGCTGGGTGGGTGGGGCAGGACTCCTGATGAAGGGGCTCAGGGTGAGGCGGGGGTGTGGCTGTCCTGATGCTGCGCTGGGATCAGACCCAAGTGAGCCTGAGGGGGCGCAGTCCCTTCACTGGGAAAGACTGGAAGCTCTCCTCCGAGGGAGAAACGCAGTGTTTCCAGCCTTGTGCACCACGCTCACACTAGGGCACTTCAAACAGTTTCTGGGAAGTGGAATTAAAAGTCTGTTTTGGCGTGACAAGTATTGCAATCACGCCTTTTGTCAAAATATGCAGACAGCTCCTGATGGATTTCAGAGGCGTTTGCATCTCTTAATCCCATTTCCGGGGAGCCTTCCTGAGCCCCCTCACAGGTGCAGAGGAGTCAGCCAGTTTCCCTTTTGGGAGGGACTTCCTGATTGCCCGGCCCTGCTGGGGATGCCGCTCCACTCCCCTCGGTCCTACCCCCTCCTCCGTGATGCCCACCGGGGCTGCTGGCTCCAACCCCAGCCAGACGCAGCCTCTCCCACGGGCCATCACACCACTTGCCTTGTTTTATCCTACATGCCTCCCCCCTCCCCCACCCCAAAAAATAACCTAAGAGGATATAGGTTAATTTATAAATTAGGCGCAGGAAGTGATTAACGAGAACAGTTCCAACAGCGTGCTGTCATATACGTCATTTAAAACCTCTGCATTGTTGACTTCTGGAATTTTCCATTCAGTGTTTTTGGAGCACGGTTGGCCATAGGCAAAGTCACAGGAAGAGAGAATGAGGATGAGGAAGGACGACGGTCACCCAGGTGTGACTGCCGAGTCCCCTCCTGTGTGCCAGCAGGAACTGCAGCCTGTCTCCTGTCAGAGAACACCCCAGAACTGGCTGGAGGAATTGCTATGGAGCCCCCACACTGGACCCAGTCACCCAGCACACAGCAAGGCGAGGACTGACCCTGGCGGGGAACGCATGGAGCAAGGGGTCAGGCAGTCACGGTGCAGGTCTCAGCCTCCCAGGGAGGTGGACGCAGGGATTCGCACCTGTTGGGGGGAGGGGAGGGCGAGCAGTGCGGGCTCAGCTCCTGGGTGGGCCTCTGGCTGGTCCGCAGCACTCCCGGCCTTCCTAAATGGGTGGGTGACGGGGCGGAGGCGGGCTGTGGCCCGTCTGGGGTCTCTGGTGAGGTGGGTGTGACTGTGTGTGATGGGGGCCCGTGCATTGCTGTGGCCAGCACCACGGTGTTGACCGTGGGGGCCGGCAGTGGCTCCGTGGCTCAGGGTCTCGGCCCTGGCTCCACCCTTGTGCTGCCACAGAAGCCACACTTCAGCCACTCAACTGACACCCACCTCCTGGCTGATAAAGTCTTCTCCGACGAAAGCTATTCACAAAGAACAGACAACAATTACACTAACCACGGCACAGGAAACATTTAGGAGCAGGGACCCATGACGCCCCCAAAGGAACACTGTAGTTCTCTATAGATTCATCCTTGTAGATGGAAATCTACAAAGTGCCTGGCAAAGAACACGAAATGCTGATGTTGAGGGAACCCCATGAGATGCAGCAGACTGCAGATAGGAAACCCAAAGAACCGAGGGAGGCGATGCACGATGAGAAATTCGAGTCAGAAATCACTGAAAACAATCAGTCAGAATATTTGGGGGCCAGTGCTGTGGCGCAGTGGGTTAAAGCCCCGGCCTGAGGTGCTGGCATCCCAGATGGATGCCGGTTTGAGCCCTGCCTGTTCCACTTCCGATCCAGCTCCCTGCTGTGGCCTGGGAAAGCAGCAGAAGATGGCCCAAGTCCTTGGGCCCCTGTATCCACATGAGAGACCTGGAAGAAGCTCCTGGCTTTGGATTGGCTCAGCTCTGGACATTGAAGGCGTTTGGAGAGTGAACCAGTGAATGGAAGACCTTTCTCTGTCACTGCCTCTCTCTGCCTGTAACTCTCAAACAAATAAGTAATTTTTAAATAAATAAAGAGTGGTCTGACTGCCCAGGGGTCCTGAGCTTGGGATTTCTTCCCAAGGACCCTTTCCCTACAGGCAGAGAAAGGGACAACCTGTGAGTTCAAATGCAAGGGTCCCCTCTGGGAGCATGCAACTCGTCAACGCAAGCATACATCTTAGATGTTATTCTCTTGAGCACACACGGGCACTGGCTGTCAAAGTCACGTCCAAAGCTTAGTAGGGGTTTCTCTCTACTACTTGGTTTCCACCTAATGTGTTGATGTGCGCTGTTTGCCTTTTATGAAACACATTTAATAATTTAGAAGCAATCAGGCAAAATATTTTTTGCACAAAGATGAAACACATTTGCATGATGAAAAGCATAAACTAAGATGACAACCATCACACTGGGGGGAGTACTTGGAATTTAGTTCACAGCACCGAGAGTTATTATCCCTAATATGGAAATCTCAATAGAGGCAAAAAAAGCCCCAGAGAAGTGTGAGCTAAGAAATGAAAAGACAGTCATGGGGAAAGAGACAGAAATGTGGACAAGGTGCTCTGAGAGGGGCTGGCGCTGTGGCACGTTGGATTAATCCTCTGCCTGTGCCCATAGGGGCGCCGGTTCTAGTCCTGGCTGCTCCTCTTCCAATCTAGCTCTCTGCTGTGGCCTGGGAAAGCAGTGAAAGATGTCCCAAGGGCTTGGGCCCTGCACCTCCGTGGGAGACCCAGAAGAAGCTCCTGGCTCCTGGCTTTGGATTGGTGCAGCTCCAGCCATTGTAGCCATTTGGAGAGTGAACCAGAAGAAAGACCTCTCCCTGTTTCTCCCTCTCTCTCTGTCACTCTGCCTCTCAAATAAATAAATAAAATCTTTTTTAAAAAAAGATGCTATGAGAAGAGAAAATGAATGCTAAGGCTTCAGGCTCAGGGGTAGTAACGAGAAGCCGATTTAGTGCCCCGTTGGGAATTTTTTTTTTATGAGCAAGGTACATTGCAATGGGCTTCCAGGCACTGGGCATTAGACTCACCAAGCACAGTGACCCTGAGAAATGGGGACGGTCGGGGGAACCTTCAGTCGCCCCCTGCCTGTCTTGGGAGACTTTGCAGACCCTGCTGGGGAAGGGGGCTCCGGCGGAGCCCAGGGGAGTCTGAGGCTGTGGGAGGAGGACCAGAGAGAAGACAGACCCAGAGAGCCGGAACTCCAGAGCGCTGTCCAGGGGCTCCAGCAACTACCCGGCAGAGTTTTGTTTGCACCAGCGTGGGAGAGGCCACTGGGGGCTGGGAACAGAGCCGCCCAAAGGCCCCCGGGCCCAGGGCTGCTTTCTGCCACCAGACGTGGAAGGTCATCACTGAGGGGCCGTTTGGCTGAGGGCTCGGAGAGAGCTTGCACAGCAGAGCTCACTGAGACCGCTGCCATCCTGGCAGGTCAGGCTGGAAAACAGACGCCAAAGGGTCAAGCGTTTCCCGCTTCTCAAACCGCGTCCTGGAACAGAGCTCGGGGATCCGCGCAGGAAAGCAACAATCCCGCCGCTCAGCCTTGAATGTGATCAGCAGCCAGTGCAGGAACAGCACCCGCGCAAGGAAGCGGGGAAAGCAATGCGGAATGAGGATGGGGATGCATCTAACTCAGCCGCACCTGGCACTATCGCAACACGCACAGGTGTCAGGACACACACACACACGGACACACAGACACACACACACATTCACACACACACCCCAGAGGCAAGGTTTATGGCACTAAATGCCTCTGCGGGGTGAGAGGTCTCTCAGGTCTCCGACTTCAAGTTCCCACTTAAGAAGGAGGAAGGAGAGGAGCCAGTTAAACCTGCAGTGCGTCGCACAGGAGGCAGGGACGGGATGGGCAGAACTCAAGAAAATACAGCAGAGAGGAGCAATGATGCCAAGGCTGATTCCAGCAACAGACCATGCAAACTGACGACCCTCTGGCCAGGCTGGTCCAGGAGCGAATGGACCGATGAAGGAGGGAGGCTGGCTGCATCCCATATCACACTGCCCAGGATCCAGTTCCTCCTCCACTCCCAGCCCGGACTCCTGCTAATGCGCACCCTGGGAGGCAGCGGGGAGGGCTCAAGGACTTGGGGCATCAGCACGTATGGGGGAGCCCTGGATGGAGTCCGGACTCCAGGCTTCCACCGGCTTGGGCTTTTGGGAAGCGGGCCAGCTGCTGAAGGATCTCGGTCTCCGTCTGCCACTCTTTCAGATACATCAGTCTTTTTAAATGATGCCACACAACAGCATATTCAAAAAAAAAAAAAAAAGGGAAATTGACCCATAGCTTGTACCATACACTAAAATAAATAAAAAATGGATTACATAAAGCTTGAAGCTATAAAGCTTCCAGAAGAAAACATAGTAAAAATTCTTTGTGACCTTGGTTTGGGCAAAGATTTGTTAGATGGACACCAAACGCAAAATCCACAAAAGAAAATATTGGCAAATTGGACTGAATTGAAGACCTTCTGCGCTTCAAAAGACCATTAAAAGAATGAATGGGGCCGGCACTGTGGCATGGCGGGCTAAGCCTCTGCCTGCAGCGCCAGCATCCCATATGGGTGCTGGTTCAAGTCCCGGCTGCTCCTCTTCCAATCCAGCTCCCTGCTGTGGCCTGGGAAAGCAGAAGATGGCCCAAGTCCTTGGGCCCCTGCATCCATGTGGGAGACCCAGAAGAAGCTCCTGGCTCCTGGCTAAGCTCCGGCTGTTGTGGCCATGTGGGGAGTGAACCAGCAGATGGAAGACCTCTCTCTCTTCCTCTCACTGTCTGAAACTCTAACTCTCAAATAAATAAATAATAATAAAAAGAATGAATGGAAAATACAAACCAACCACATACTTGATAAAGGATTTGTATCCAGAATATATAATGAACTCTCAAAATTTTAAAAGAATAAAACAAGCAGCCCAATGAAAAGTAGGCAAAATATCTAATCAGATGTTTCTCCAAAGAAAATGCTAGTCTATGGTTGGCCAGCAAAAAATAAAAATAAAAAAAAAAATGAAACCCAAATGCAATGAGAACTCAGCGGTCAGTGATTAGGACTGAGGCTGGAAGGGCTGGGCACACGCACGCAGGCGGGACTGTGAAGTGGTGACCACTCTGGACAGCAGCGCGACGTGTGTTTAACACACGCCTGTCACATGATCCAGCCACGCGTCGCCTCGACATTGATCCAAACACGGCAAAGCAGACGTCTACCCGAAGACTCATCCAGAAATGTTCCCAGCAGCTCTGCTTGTCACGGCCACAACCCCGAACCATCCCAAATGCCCGCAGCAGGAAACGCACAGTGCAGTCAGCCCACGCTACTCTGAACAGGAACGGACCATTGCCATGCGGAAGCCCAGCCATGTGGATTGGATGACGCACAGAATGATTATCTCAGGGCAAGGCTGCTCGGTTCCTTCTGTAGGAAATGCAGACTGGTGTAGGGGGTGGGGCAGGGGCGTGCACCTGCAGGGAGGGGTTAGCAAGGGCCCCGGAGACAGGAGGGCAGGTGCAAACGTTCGCTGTCTTGAGCACATTCGATCACATCTTAAATCTGTGCATCCATTAGATAGCAATTCGGTCCTGCTATGGTTTTAAAAGGGACGTCAGTCCACAATGCTGAGGGTCGGAGGAGCTCTCTCGGCTTCTCGGCGCAAATGCCTGCTCCCCATCACGGCACACTCCCCTCGCTAGTGGAGTTTGCAGCTTCGATGTTAGCATTTCCACCTGCCTCTGACCTTCCAGATAGCTGCATTTTAGTCCGACGTAGTAAGGAGGTCGCTGTGTAAGACGGCAACAGTCCCCGGGGCAGGTATCTGAACCTGCATTTGCTGCAGCAGTTAAAATGCTGCCTGGGCACCCGTGTCACCATCGGAGTCCCCGGGTTCGAGCCCCACCTCTGCTCCTGCTCCAGCTCCCAGCTGAGCCACACCCTGGGTGGCAGCAGGTGATGGCTCAAGTCCTTGGGTCCCTGCCACCCACGCAGGAGACCCAGACTGAGTTGCTGGGTCCTGGCTTCAGCTTGGCCTAACCCCGGCTGTTGTGGGCATTTGAGGAGTGACCCAGTGGATGGGACAGTCTCTCTCTCTCTCTCTCTCTCTCTCTCTCTCTCCACCTTTCAATCAACCAACTTAAAACAATTTTAAAGACAGTTTTAAAAGTTTTAAAATCCATGCCTAAATTTTTCATAATATGCATTTTTTTCCCCAGCAAATTTTTGAAGCCTCCCTCTCCATTCAGATTTTGTGAATGAGCCATGAGGGTGCAAGCAGACAGCACTCAGCGGACACTTGTGGGGTGAAGAGAAAGGAAGGGATCTGCCTCTGCTTGCACACTCCCATAGCTCCAACCCCATCCACCTGGCTGCCCAGCACATCCGAGGTTGGTCTCTCCTGTCTACCGACAGAGGGCGCTGTTACCAGGTTCCGATGCTGGGCTCTGACCTGCTGGGGCACCTCCTTTGGCTGCTAATGGCCTCTTCAATCAGCGCCCAGCCTACACTTTGGAGCTACTTTCTTTGAAATCCTTCCGTGCAATCTCCTTTCAACTGTGCATGACTCCAGCAGAGGTCCAGCAGAGCTAGCCGACGGGAACACGGTCACCACCCACAGCTCCACACATCCGGCTGCCTCTAATCCTGACTACGGGGGTTCTCGCCATTCTGCCGGGAAGGAAAAAGACGCTCAGAAAGGCCAGCGTCTCGCCCAGGAGCCCACAGCCCACAGGAAGTGCCGAGGATGGGAACTCGGGTCTGCTGGGTGCACCTTCCACTCCCCCACCCCGCGTGTGACCACCTAGATCTTCTAGATGGGAAAACTGGCCTGGTCAACTCTTCTCTCTGCTTGTGCCTATCCACCAGCGCTGGGGGACATGGCCACTGGCGGCTCATGAGGACTGCAGGCAGCCACCCCCCAGAACCTTCTGCAAAGTCCCTGTTGAGCGGCTGACCTCTCCTGGGACACGAGAATTCCTCTCCTTTCCGCATTCTAACCCTGGGCTCGCCATGGGTTTGCAACTGGAAACAAACTGCCTCTGCTTCTGCTTGTCACATCCTAACAGCCAATGCCCACTGCAGAGCTTGTGGCTGATGCGAATGGGAATGCCTGCTCGGCAGGTGCAGACCAGCATTTCTGGAGTGACTGCAGGGAGGGGGCTGGAACAGCAGACCCGACAAGGAAGGAGTTTTTCCGACCACCAGCCCCCAACAGCTGTCCTGTATCAAAGACCCCCCCCCAAGGGGCTGGTGCTGTGGTGCAGCGGGTTAAAGCCCTGGCCTGAAGTGCCAGCATCCCATATGGGTGCTGGTTCTCGTCCTGGCTGCTCCACTTCTGATCCAGCTCTCTGCTGTGGCCTGGGAAAGCAGTGGAAGATGACCCAAGTGCTTGGACCCCTGCACCCACGTGGGAGACCCGGAAGAAGCTCCTGGCTCCTGGCTTCTGATTGGCGCAGCTCTGGCCATTGCAGCCAATTGGGGAGTGAACCATTAGATGGAAGACCTCTCTCTCTGTCTCTACCTCTCACTGTAACTGTCTTTCAAATAAAAAAAAAATGAAAGACCCCCCAAGAAAGCGACCCTGGAAACCCAGGGAGCTGCCGTAACCTCCCCCGACTCCCCTCCCCCCTTCACAAGTCCTGCTAAGCTGCAGATTTGGAAGCAGAGAGAGCTGTCTTCCCCCGCCCAGCATCTAGTTTCTGGAATAACTCTGTTCCCTCGCACCCACCCTGCTGAACGGGCTTCCCAGCACCGAGCAGTCTGGGCCCCATGCTAACCAGCATCAGCGCCACGACGGGAGCCAAGACACACCAAGTGTTTACAAACAGGTCAGTCCTTTATGAAGAACCGTGTGTAAAAATATTTTTTTAAGTTTCTTGTATAAAAGCAGAATATGTAGGCTGGCACCGCGGCTCACTAGGCTAATCCTCCACCTGTGGCGCCAGCACACGGGGTTCTAGTCCCGGTGGGGGCGCCAGATTCTGTCCTGGTTGCCCCTCTTCCTGTCCAGCTCTCTGCTGTGGCCCGGGAGGGCAGTGGAGGATGGCCCAAATGCTTGGGCCCTGCACCCATGGGAGACCAGGAGAAGCACCTGGCTCCTGGCTTTGGATCAGCGCGGTATGCCGGCCATGGCGGCCATTGGAGGGTGAACCAACGGCAAAAGGAAGACCTTTCTCTCTGTCTCTCTCTCTCACTGTCCACTCTGCCTGTCAAAAAATAAAAAAATAAAAAAAGCAGAATATGTAACAAATGCAGAAAGAAGAGTGCAGAGCCTTGCCGTGGACATGGACGGAGTCCGTGGCAGGCAGTCGGGTGGGGCGTGAGAACCGGGGGGTGCGGGTCTCCCCCAGACACCTGGTGAGGGGACGGAAAGGACGGGTTGCTCGAGTCCTTATGATGCTGCGCCCGCGCCGTCGGGAAATCCACAGATTATACTGCGTCTCTGGAAGCCGGAGGATCTGGGTCCTCCACAGACACAGCCTGGACTTGCAGCCGTGCACGGGCCACGCGCATGAGTCACGCACACGGGCCACGCGCACGGTGGGCAGAAGATGAAGATCCAGCCTCAGAGGCCACCGTGGGCCTTCCCCTCTCGCCGGTCCACGGCTGCGGCCCGAGTGGCCTTTTTGGCGTTCAGAAAGTTCTTCCTGGTCCTCCTGGGTGGAACGTGCAGCGAGATCTCTGGCTCCTGCGGACTTCGGAAAATGAAGAGCTTTTCCCCGGTGTTGAACACGTCGATAGTTTCCAGCCCGACCACAGGCACGGGCGCTGGCTCGCCGACGGGCTCCAGGGACAGCTGCGGCCAGCTGCCCTTCGCAGAGAACATCGTCCTCTCTCTGAGCGGCGGACACGCCTTCTTCAACATGCTGGAGACAGAACAGAGGGTCACGCTGGACGTCCTCCCTAGCCGAGGGTTCCGACGGGACAGGAGGGTCCCCTTCTGCGTCCCCGTGCCACACTAGAGAACAGACTGCTCCTGTGCTGGCTGGGTGGCCCTGCGCCCGTGGCAGGCTGCCGTCAACCCCTCCTGGCTGTGACAGCCACGCGTTTGGAATTCTACAAGCCTGCCGCCGCCACGATGCCAGGGGGAAGTTGGAGGGCGGGTTTATGCCGTGGAAATCAGCAAACCAGGGCTCCCTGGGCCCCTCTCCAGTGGCTGAAGACTGTGTGGGTCTCCCCCATAAACAGGCCCATGGAGCAGGGTTACAAAGCAATGTGCAGAATTAGGCGAGGGGTGTTGAGATGGAACGGGGCAGCACACTTCAGGAGCGGCCCCCCTAGAAGGATTACTGGGAGTCTGTCCATAGCTGTCCACCCCGAGGTCCTGGCTGGACGTGACAGTGCCTCTGACTACCCGTGAGAGACCTACACACCCTAAAAGCCACAGGGAGGGACAGAGCCGCCGTCACCAGACATGTGCCAGCTGTAAGCCGCCGGCGAGCGGGAGCCCCTCCTGCTGCCTTGCCAGCAGTGAGCAGAGCAGGGTCTGCTGTGTGACACAGCCTCTCTGCAGGTGCGCGGTGTCTCCAGTCAAAACGCACAGGCGTGGGTGGAGGCAGCACATGGACGTCTCAGAAATTAAAGGGATCGCGTCAGATGGCCTCAAGCCCCACGGCTGCATGCTGGGGCCTCTGCACCGGACCCCACTCCCAGCCTCTGTGCCCAACCCCACTCCCAGCCTCTGCACCTGACCCCACTCCCAGCCTCTGCGCCCGGACCCCGCTCCCAGCCTCTGCGCCCGACCCCACTCCCAGCCTCTGCGCCCGACCCCACTCCCAGCCTCTGCACCGGACCCCACTCCCAGCCTCTGCACCGGACCCCACTCCCAGCCTCTGCATCTGACCCCACTCCCAGCCTCTGCGCCGGACCCCACTCCCAGCCTCTGCACCAACCCTACTCCCAGCCTCTGCGCCCAACCCCACTCCCAGCCTCTGCGCCCGACC
>CM027405.1:3270062-3293009 GCA_015711505.1 Sylvilagus bachmani | reverse complement strand
TCTGACCCCACTCCCAGCCTCTGCGTCTGAGCCCACTCCCAGCCTCTGCATCTGAGCCCCACTCCCAGCCTCTGCACCGGACCCCACTCCCAGCCTCTGCGCCCGACCCCACTCCCAGCCTCTGCGCCCGACCCCACTCCCAGCCTCTGCACCGGACCCCACTCCCAGCCTCTGCGCTCGACCCCACTCCCAGCCTCTGTGTCTGAGCCCCACTCTCTGGAAGGTGCAATGCATCCAGCAGCGAAAGTGCTCTGGGAGCAGCCATCGGGAATTCTCATTATTTTCAGCTTTTAATGAGCTCCTATTAAAATAGCCAGCGAATACAGCAAAAGCAGCCATTAAGACGCTCACATGTGCTAGAACATTCTGCCCCCGGTGGCTGCAGCCTTAGCTTCAGCTTGGAGACTAAGCCCACGGAACACAGAGCCGTGGTCCTCAGAGAAGAGACCTGGGCCGTCCGCAGCAGCTTCTTGGCTTCCGCCCGCGGCCACCCCAGCACGCAGCAGCCCTTCCCGCCCCCCCGGCAGGTGCACCGTTACCTCTCCTTCCTCTGGCGAAACCACAGCCTCTTTTCAAACCCCCTGCTGCTCAGGTCTTCTCGCAGTCTGCGCTCCAATGCTTGCCACCAGCCCCGGTGCTTCCTGGCAGGGAGAAGGGAGAGTTGTTTCCTTCCAAAGCACTAGAACCTTCCGGCAGCGAGAGATCTGGGACCTCCGACGACACCAAAAAGCCCTGTTTTCCCCATGTTACTCATTTCACCCAACAGGTCTCCAGGGGCCTGGTCACAGTGCTCTGTCCACCCTTACAGGATCACGGATGGTGACAGGTGATGCCAGTCGGAGGAAGGCAGCCTAGAGGCGGGGCATTTGAGAAGGGAGCTGCAGGGGGCATCCCTGAGAGCTCTGTGAACTGCCCTGGGTGTGGCCCAGCTTCCCCTGCCACGGGCTGCGCACTGTGGGTGCCGTGGACCCTGGGTGGCCATGGACTCTGGGTGTTGCCCACTCTGGGTGCCGTGCACTCTGGGTGGCATGGACTCTGGGTGCCATGGACTCGGTGCCGTGCACTCTGGGTGTTGTGCACTCTGGATGCTGTGTACTCTGGGTGGCGTGGACTCTGGGTGCCATGGACTCTGGGTGCTGTGGACTCTGGGTGGCAGTGGACACTGTGGGTGGCCGTGCACTCTGGGTGCCGTGGACTTGGTGCCGTGCACTCTGGGTGTTGTCCACTCTGGGTGCCGTGGACTCAGTGCCGTGCACTCTGGTTGGCAGGTCTGCATCACTTCCGCCCCACCCATCCCGGGGCTCAGTGTGGAGCAGGCCTGGGAGGTGGGCGAGGCAGGGTGAGGCCGCGTGCTGGGTGAGTCTGGGGTGCCGTGAGGGATGAGAGGGGAGGAGGGGCTCTGTGCTGGCCCTGGGGTCAAGTGCCGTGAGGGATGAGAGGGGAGGAGGGGCTCTGTGCTGGCCCTGGGGTCAAGTGCCATGAGGGATGAGGGGGGAGGAGGGGCTCTGTGCTGGCCCTGGGGTCAAGTGCCATGAGGGATGAGAGGGGAGGAGGGGCTCTGTGCTGGCCCTGGGGTCAAGTGCCACGAGGGATGAGAGGGGAGGAGGGGCTCTGTGCTGGCCCTGGGGTCAAGTGCCCTGAGGGATGAGGGGGGAGGGGCTCTGTGCTGGCCCTGGGTCAAGTCCCTCTGTGCAGGTGGTGAAGCCGTGGGTGCTTTTCCTCGCATGCATTTGTCAGCTTTGTTTTTCCAACGGGCTCCGATGAGCTCTGCATGGCCAGGGTAGGCCCATTTGCCTGACATCCTATCAAAAAGCAAATTGGGGGCAAAATAGAAAGCACGGACGGATGACTTGGAAGGACTCTGACAGCAGAGGGCCAGGCAGGGGGCTGCTCCCCTCCCCAGGACTCCCCTGCACAGCCCGGCGCCTGCGGCCACAGGCAGCCCCGGCACACACTCACCGCCTCCTGGCCAGCTCTGCCGGCTCCCCGCCGCCCTTGTTCTCCGCCCCGTGGTCCGAATGCTTCTCGCTGGCCGCGTCCAGCAGGGCCAGCAGCTGCGGCTGCGAGGCGGTGGGCAGCACCAGGCTCAGCAGCCGGCGTAGCGTGGCCCCGGGCACCAGGGTCATCTTGCAGAGGTAGCACACCAGCCTCAGCTCCTGCGGGAGGCAGCGGAGGCGGCTCAACCCCCACCGCTTTTAATTTAGCACATGCCCGGGACGTTCATCCCCGGGGTAACAAATGTTTTAGCAGCTCTGTTTGGAAAACGGCTTCCCACATCCACAGAGCTGTCAGAAAATTGTAGTTGGTCAGCTTCCCAAGGCTCTGTCCACCCACTTCTCCCGGCTCGCTTGGGCAGTGTGCAAACCTCCCCAGACCAAGCTCTGGCCGGCAGAGGGGAGCAAGCCTGAGTGTGAAGACTCGGGCAAGATGAAGGGACACATTGAAGATGGTGGCCGGGGAAGGTGACATCCGCGCAGAGACCTGTAGGAAATGCAGATGCTATGGTGGCGTGGAGCAGAAGGGCGCGTGCAGGGAGGGACAGCAGAGCTAAGGCCCTGGGGTGAGGCAGTGGCAGGGGCGGTGAGGGGCCGGGGGGCAGGGTGTCGGATCACAAAGGGCCCCTGTGCCACAGTAAGGGCTGTGGCTGACATCTGCAGTAGGACAGGAAGTCCCGAAAAAACCGAACACATTTTTTGGAAGATTTCCTTGGGCGGAAGAACCGGCCACCAGTAGCAAGCGAGGCAGCAGGGGAAAGGCTCGGTGGCGGTGGAGACGGGCAGAGCAGCCTGCTTCTAAATGCCCACGGTGCCCGGGTCAGCCACGTGGCAAAGGACGGAGCTCATCAGGTTGACCATGGTGCCGACGCCCCCAGGGCTAGCCAGGGCAGAACCCGGGCACCCCAGCCACCCAGAGATGCCCCAACCCAGTCCACAGCAAAGGGGACATCCCAGGGAGCAGACACTGCTGGCTTTGAAGATGAAGGGAGGGGCCTTGAGACGAGGAACACAGGAGCCCCGGACGCTGGGGGAGGCCCCCGGCTGGCCCTCAGCAAGGAAATGGGGCTGGTCTCACGAGTGTGATGAACCAAATCCATCCCATGATGTGAGTGAGTAGGAGAGCCACTCCCACCCCATTACAGCCGACGGCCGACACCTGGATTCTAGCCTGGAGCACCTGAGTTGGACACGTGACCCACAGAGTGTCCACTGCCGTGGCCTTTGTTACGGCAGCCACAGGAAAGGAGTCCCTCTAGAGCTGGGCATGACTGTGACAGCTACGGCCAACGCTGGGGGCTGGACGCCCGAGAGTTCCCAGCCCCTTCTCCCCTCTGCAGCCTGAGGGCTCGCGGGCCCCTCCTGGGGATGCTGCGGGGCTTGGGGGCCCTTGTTTCCTTGACGACCGAGGGGAGGCAGGGCACCTGGACTGGGCTGTGAGATGGTCACAGGGCGTGGTCCCCATCACGGCATCCTGCAGCAAAGCGAGCCGGCACCCACGGCAGATGTGGTTCCGAGCGCAGAGCCCGGGCCCTCAGCCATGCTCCCGGCAACCCCCAGAAATGGGGACATACAGGAAGTGCCCCTCAGGATGCAGACAAAGCACATCCCATAGCAGACTGCCAGGTCAGCGGCTCGGCAGGCCACCCTGGACACAGCACCCGGGGGCTCTGTCCCCAGGAGGAAGGGCAGTGCACCTGCCACTCGGCCAAGGAAGAGAAGGGTTGGCCAGTCTCACCCGAGGCAGCTAAAACGTGGCTGCAACCTCACTCGGCTCTTTCTCAGGCCCGACTCTTCCCAGCTTTGTTCCCGGTGCAAGTGGGGCAAAGGGGGAAGGCCTGGGGACCTGCCAGACCACAGGAAGAAACCCACCGGGAAATAGCAATCGCAGGGGACCCCTGCTCTCCGCGGCTCAGTGGTTGGCAGGACCCCCGTGGGCAGCAGAATCGGATGATGCTCAGGTCTCTGATACAGCCTGGTGTGGTTTTGCTGAGCGCGTTCGCACGGCCACACATCCTCCTGCCCCACGCAGGTAAAAGCCACGCCTGCCCAGTGTTGTGTTGTTGAGGGACTTAGGTGGAAGCCTTGGACGCACAGCCCGCTGACATACAGGGTCGAGGGCAGTGGCATGGCTGTTGTCCCCTAGGCCCACCTCCTCAGCCCCGCCCTCCAGGGAGGAGCCGCCCGACAGCGAGCCCCGCCCACCTGGCTGCACAGCGCCCCGACCGTGTCGGCCTCCAGCTTCTCCAGCAGATCCTCCAGGACGGCACCGCTCTGCTGCTCCTCTCTGCAACTGCAGTGAACAAAAACCTCGTGAGGAGCTGGGAGAGCAGGGACCACGCTGTGGTGCAGCGGGCTAAAGCCCCAGTCTGCAGCGCCAGCATCCCACATGGGCGTTGGTTCGTGTCCAGCTGCTCCTCTTCCAATCCAGCTCTCTGCTGTGGTCTGGGAAAGCAGTAGAAGATGGCCCAAGTGCTGGGGGCCCTGCACCCATGTCGGAGACCTGGAAGAAGCTCCTGGCTTTGGATCGGTGCAGCTTCGGCTGTTGCACTCATCTGGGGAGTGAACCAACGGATGGAAGACCTCTCTCTCTCTCTCTCTCTCTCTCTCTGCCTCTGCTTTTCTGTAACTCTGTCTTTCAAATAAGTAAAATAAATCTTTAAAAAGAGAGAGAAGCAAATGCTGGATCAACGAGGGCTCGCCAGGGACAGGCTCCTTGGAGAGGGCAGTTCACAGGCACAGCCAGGGGACTTCTCTGACTCTGCAGGGAGCCCTGGGACCCCACCGAGAAAAGCCCAGCAGTCCAAGGCCATGACCAAGATCGGGGGTCCATGCCCACTGTAAGGCGGGCCCAGTGCCATTTTCCAAGCATGGCCACAAAGCTGGCCGGTGCCTCTTCCCAGGTTCTCAGTACCACTGCGAGCCAACTAAAGTTGGCACCTTGGGGGCAGGTGTCGGGGGCTTCAGTGGAGCCGCCATGTGGGCAGCTGCATCCCGTACTGGAGTGGCTGAGTTTAAGTCCCAGCTCCGCCCACGCTCCAGCTTCCTGCTCATGTGTACTTGGCTCCCCACCCCACCCCCCCGCCAGGAGACCCTGATCTGGGCTCCTGGCTTTGGCTCAATCCTTGCACGGGCCCTGGCTGGCCACAGGCAGGAGCACGCGAGAGCCACACCCCCGCGCCTCCCAGCCCACCCAGAGCCAGCATTTACACACACTTCCCTCTGAGCACAGACTCAGAGGCCGCCACACAACAACCTCAGTGGGACAGAACTGTGCTCGGATGTGTGTTCAGGCAGAAACCACAATTAAATCAAATAAACTGTAACCTCATCACCCACTGGCATCTGGTCTACTTCCTGCCAATGACCTTGCACGCATGTTTTCAGAAACGACTCACCCTGCGTCCAGGGCAGGCACATCTGGGTCCCCCGAGGGCTGGCTGGCTGCGGGACCCCCGTGGATGCCACCCTGCACAGATCTCCTGCCTCCATGTAAAGTGCCAGTATTTGCAATATAACGCACATACCCTCTCCTGTGTGTCATCGCTCCACCACCTGTAATACTCATGCTTGCCACAAGGGGGCTTTACAACGTCCATGGGAGAATGGCATTAAAAGGTTACAGCTCCTACAAACGCTGTTGAAATCCACACAAGGCTTTTCTCATAGGATGCTTCCCCATGAGTTTTCTGGGCGTACCCTCATCCGGGCCACAGGAGCTAACTGCTGTCCTTGCACAAGAAACAAAGTTGCACAGGCTAATCCTCCGCCTTGCGGCGCCGGCACACCGGGTTCTAGTCCCGGTCGGGGCGCCGGATTCTGTCCCAGTAGCCCCTCTTCCAGGCCAGCCCTCTGCTGTGGCCCGGGAGTGCAGTGGAGGATGGCCCAAGTGCTTGGGCCCTGCACCCCATGGGAGACCAGGAGAAGCACCTGGCTCCTGCCTTCGGATCAGCGCGGTGTGCCGGCCACAGTGGCCATTGGAGGGTGAACCAACGGCAAAGGAAGACCTTTCTCTCTGTCTCACTGTCCACTCTGCCTGTCACAAAACAAAACAAAACAAAACAAAAAAAGAAACAAAGTTGCAACTTCTCCCCAAGGGGGTAGAAACTGAAGACTCAGAGACCAGGGATCCCAGGGGGAGGCCCAGTGGGGTTTGCACCTGTCCTTTTCATGCCAATACCACACTCAGAGAGGAAAATTAGAGCTACAGAAAGTGCAGTTTCCCAAGGGTCTTTGTTCTGAGGCAAGGCGAGGGCCAGCGTCCACTGAAAAAGCGCCCAAAGAGCAAAAGGACATCGTGTGTGATTCGTGATTTTATAACACGCGGCATGTACGGTGCCGCCTGGATGGCTCGGAGCCGGTTCCGGCCTTGTGCCACCGTCAGCCCCCGGTTCTGAGGGTGTGCGGTGAGCCTGCAGGACGCCCACCGCGGGGGAAGCTGGGGACGGGCACGGGGCTTCTCCATGCTGCTTCTGCGACTCCTTGTGAAGCTACACTGGCTTTTAAAGCAAAGCGTCTTACTTTTTAGTCTATTAGCTTATGAGAGAGAAAGAGGGAGTGCTCCCAGCGGCTGCTCCACTGCCCAAAGCCAGCGAGCACTGGAGGCCAGGACCAGGCACCCACGCCTTCGGGGACACTGGAGCAGGGGCGGAGCCGGCACTCGAACCCGTGCCCTCTGATGCGGGCTGTGGGCATACGAACCACGAAGCCAGGTGTCTGTGCCTACAATTATCCAGATAGTTACAAAATTTTAGCCTAAGCAAGCTTCAGTGCTGTCAAAAGGAAAATTATAAAGGAGGGAGGGACCCCAGGAAGAGTCAGCTGCTCCAGCCAGTGCGTGGGCGGAGCCTCAGGGGCCAGGTGGGCGTGGCCGGCCGAGCTGGACAGGCCAGGGCAGGAGAGGCCACCACCCAGGCCCGGGCGCCCAGCCTACCTCTGCCGCTGCTGCTCCAGGAGCGCCTGGCTTTTGCCCAGGGCTTCCTGCAGAGTGGCGGACACCCGCCCCGCGGGGTCCTCCTCCCCAGGCTCGCTCAGCAGCCCGGGCCCGTTGGCCGCCCAGCGCTGCCAGCTCTCCAGGGCCTGCTGCTGCTGGGTGGCTTCCTGCTGCGCCAGCCGGTCCTCCAGCTTCCTCTGCAGCTCCTGAAGCTCCTGCACAAGGAGAGACGGGCTGAGGGAGCGGCGAGCGCAGGCCGGGGCCGCCCCGAGGGACCACGCCGCCATCTCCCAGCTCCAGGCTCTGCACCTGTCTGCCCGCCCAGCTCCCAGTCTTCCAGGCCTCGGCTTAAGAGCAGCGTCCTGGGTGGAAGTCGCTGAGTCGCCTGGGAGGCACGGACGCCCCTGTGCACGCACACGCCGCACCCCAACAATCGTCTGAACCTCCATCCTGCCTCTGCGAAAGGCGCCAGCTCCTGGGTGCAGAGTCCCCTTTCCCCTGACTGCCGCCTGCTGCCACTGTCACCGCAGCCGCGGCGATGTGCGCGCATCCACCACACACACAAGCCATGCTGGGCCGCAGAGACTGTGGCTAAAAGCAACAGTGCTCACAGCGTGCCCGGTGCCGCCCTCAGTGCGTGACATAAACAGACCGGCGCTGGCTTGCAGGGGCTCCGCCTGGGAGTTTTCAAATTCGGGCTGCTGCGAAGTGCTCCGTGTTCAGCAGACACCGCACCGCCCACTTGGCATTTTGAACTTGGATTTCACCCCACCTCCCTCGGAAAATCCAGGCTAGCACCCACCAGTTCATGTCCCGGCTCTCACTTGTGATCCAGCTCTCTGCTAGGGCCTGGGAAAGCAGTAGACGATCGCCCAAGTGCTTGGGTCCCTGCACCCATGTGGGAAACTCGGGTGAAGCTCCTGGCTCCTCACTTTGGCCTGGCCCAGCCCTGACCATTGTGGCCATCTGGGGTAAGCCAGCGGATGGACGATCTCTGTCTCTCTCTCTCTCCCCCTCTCCCTCTGTATAACTTTGACTTTCAAATAAAATAAATAAAAATCTTAAAAAAACAATTTGAAAGAGAACTTGCCCTGCCATGCACCTGCCCCAACCTCAACGCCTTGACCAGAGAACTGAGCATAACCACAGGCGCTGCTCCAGAGCCGCCAGCGACCAGTTAACATGTGTGAGGCAGAACGAACTGTACTGCACCATAGCATGGAGGTCAAACAACTCCATGACATCGCAACTTAGTATCAACCACCCACTGATAACTCCACAACACTGCCACTTCCTATTCACTGTCAAACGATAGCTCCACAACACTGCAACTTAGTATCAACTGCCAACTGGAAACTCCAAGAAGTATAATAACATAAAGATTTAACGCTGAAATGCAAACATGCCCACTCACAGTTCACGCTCGCCTGCCCCAAGCACTCAACAAACGTGGCCCTTTGTCCTCGGTGTAACTAATTACTATAATAACAGTAACATGATGCTCTAGAATGTGCAGGGAAAGGACCTGAAATTCGTCTGCAAAACAGTCATTGCCTTGGCTTTTGATTATCGGCTCTATCTCACACACTTTGAAAGAACGTAGCTGATAGGAGTGACGGCAACAATCAGACACAGCAAAGTAGTAATCCCCTCTCACAATGCTGAGGTCATTCTTTAAGATACCTTGTCGTCACTACAAGAAACCCATCAGCCGGCACGGCCATGACGTGTGCACAGCGATGACGTGTGCACAGTGATGACGTGTGCACGGCGATGACGTGTGCACGGCGATGACGTGTGCCGCTGGCCGGAGCTCCTGCTTTCGGAGAGGGGAAAACACAAAGGGTCGCCCCAGAGTAGGAATGCTGCGAGGGTGCCACGTGCGCCACGTCACCCGCTCAGTCCCCACTGTGAGCCTTCGGCACAGGGCACACAGGCAACCTAGCCCGGTCCAGGGTGGCAGGGCCAGAGGCTCCAGCCCCAGCCCGCCCCACGACGCCTGCACTCACCGGGCCGTGCGACTCCAGGATCTGGGCGCAGGCTGCCTTGGTCAGGGTCTCGGTGTCGCGCAGCTCCTCCAGCAGCAGATCCTGGAGGCTGAGCAGGGCACCGTAGGTGGACAGGGTCTCGGTCACCCGCGCCGCCTTCTGGGACTGCAGCGCCACCAGCGACTCGGCGAAGCGGCTCTCCTGGGCCTCCAGCCGCTGCACTCTCTCCCGCAGCAGCTCCCCCCGAGCCTGGGAGGAGAGAGGGGCAGAGTGGCTGAGGCGGCCCTGGGAACCTGCCGCTGCCTCCGATGGCCCCGCGTGCTGTCCCTCACTCCACGTCCCTCCAGCTCGACGCCGAGGGAAGTGGGGCTGCACTGTTGTCCTACCCAAGACCCTGCAGGGTCCCCAGCTCCCAGAGGGTGAAGCTCACACTCAGCTCGGAGCCCACCGGTCTGCTCCTTTCCCGCACCCACACCCACACCCAGGACCGGTCTCTTCTGATAGCCCACCGAGCCCCACCCATGCTCTCCATGTCTGGTCCGGCTCTCCCACGCCCACCACCCTGAAGCCCTGCTGTCTGTCCTCGGGGCTTCTGGCTGCCAACGTGTCCCACAGAAGTGTTCTGCCCTGCCATCATTCCCGGCTCTCCCACCTGTCACTCACGGGAACGCAGCCCCAGGTGCCCCGGGGAGTCCTAGAGGCAAGCCCACTCTCTCCTTCCCTTCGCTCCACTGAATAGCTCTACCAGCCACCTTAGACTGTCCACAGAGCCACTGCTGCACACACAATGATGCCTGACGCTTCCCAGCATCACCAGCTCAGCCCCCAGGCCAGTGTAACACAGAAAGGCTAAAGGGGCATGCGCCATGGCATCCTAGGCTAAGCCTCCACCTATGGTGCCAGTGTCCCGTATGGGCGCTGGTTTGAGTCCCGGCTGCTCCACTTCTGATCCAGCTCCCTGCTATGGCCCGGGAAAGCAGCAGAAGATGGCCCAAGTCCCTAGGCCCCTGCACCCACGTGGGAGACCTGGAAGAAGCTCCTGACTCCTGGTTTCAGATCAGCGCAGCTCCAGCTGTTGCAGCCAATTGGGGATGAACATCAGATGGATGACCTCTTTCTCTGCCTCTCCTCTCTCTCTGTGTAACTCTTTCAAATAAATACATAAATTAAAAAAAAAAAAAAGGGACCAACGTCCCACTCTCAAAAGGACGCTGCCTGGCCTCAGTCTAGCCCTGGTTTGGAGTCAGGTGACAGCCACCGGTCTCCATGGTAACTGCAGATAATGGGCATGGAGCCCGTGGGTGGCCCAGCGTCCTTCCAGGACAGGGGACTGCCTTGTGGGAACAGGATGCCACTTGCCCGTGGGGACACCGACAAGCCCCCAAGGTGCCCTACAGGCAGTGGCAGCAGCCTCCCCCCACAGCAACTTCTGCACTGTCAGTTCTCCTTTGCTGGTTAATCCACAAACTCGTGAATGAGCACAGAACTACATGCGAAGGAATGGGTGGGGCACCCAGGGAGCATGGAGGGGACGCAGCAGAAGCGGGTGTAGATCTAAGCCCACAGGAGCTCCTGACCGACGAGGGGTGCAGATGTGGCACTGCCGGTGCCCGGCTCTGAGCCACCCGCGTGGGCGATGAATGCCAACCCTTCCACTTGCCGACTGGCGACCTCGGGTGGGTCATTTAGCTCTCTCCAAGCCTATAGGTCTCCATCCACAAAGCGGGATGTTGGTCTCTTAGTTACAAGTCTGTTTTGTCATTTTAACAGCTCACAGCTTTCGCTGACCACAGGCTGCCTCCAGGTGACAGCACCCGTTCCACACGGAGGGCCGGAACTCTACAAGAGTTCACCTCCATTTCTCCCCCCATACAGTGTAATTCCACAGGCCTGATCCACCTCTCCCTGGCGGTTACTGTTTCTGTTGAACCAATGGATTCTTGGGAAATGTGAATTGAGAAGAAATTTGCAAGACACGACATTGGGACTACTTTAAAGTCAACGATTAATGAGGACTTAGTGCTGTGCGCCCAGCCCACCTATCTTGTTCCAAAATGCTTCATCATGCAGAAGAAAACACCACACCAGGCAGGCAGTGACGCCCTGGATGTCCCCACGCCCGGTCCCCGGCAGCCACCAGCCCCGCCCTGCTTCCGCGGCTTTACTGATGGTGGATGTTGCACACAAACGGGACGATGCAATGCGTGACCTCTGTGTCTGGCTTCTCCTTGGCGTAGTGTTGTTGAGGCTCATCTCCATGCACACAGATCGTGCCCCATTCTCTTTATCTCTCAAGAACACCGGCCACGCAGTCGGCCGACTGTTAAGCAGAGTCTGTGCGTTTGCTGGCGCCATCGCCGTGGCTGGGGCTCACTTCTTTGTGCGAGTCCAGGCTCCATCTACGCGCACCTTTCTGTCTAAAGGACTTCCTGCGAGGTTTCTGCTCCATGGGACTCCCGGTGGTGAAATGTTTCAGGAACCATGTCTGGCAAAGTCTATTCACTTCCGTCACTGAAGGATCCACCTTCGATGTAGAATTTGAGTCCGACGGTGTCTTGGAGGACAGCCATCCGTTATCTTGCTTCTACGGTTTGCAATGAGACATCCGTCCATCCGATCCTCATTGGTAACGTCTGTGATCTATCTGTTCTCTTGTTGTTTTTACAATGTTTCTTTGTCACTGGCTTGGAGCCATCTGACCACGAGGTCTGGGGAGTAATTCTCCTGTCTCTCACGCTCGGGATTTGCTGAACCTCCCGAATCCTGTGGGTTTAGAGCTTTTATCGAACGCGGGAGATTTTCAGCCTCTGTATCTTATAACATTTTCTGCCTCCTACACTTAGGAAACCCATTTCCTCTGGGTTTGGTCGGGCGAAGTTGTTCCACAGCTCACCCGGCTCTGCTCGTCTCCTCCCTGCTTTCATTCTGAATCGTTGGCGGTCTGAGTTTTCCAGTTCACTAACCCACTCTGCTGCAGTCTGCTCTTGATGCCGATACAGGACAGACACCTCAGGTGCAGACTCCTCAGGTCCTCTGAGAGCCTCCATGTTCTACCTGACCTCTGGGGACGCATGGGACACAGCTGCACTCTTAACGTAACTCTCTGGTCCTTCTACCGGTTCCGGCAGTTCTGGGCCGCTTCCCTGGACGGATTCTTCCCCACGTTAGCAGTCACACCTGTCCTGTTCATGTCATGTATGGCAATTTTCCATTGTGAGTTTATCCTGGATATTTTTGGAGGGTACTTCAAAAACACTCATGGGAAAACAGAGTTAAAAAGCTTCTTTTGGAACAACACAACATATGTTAAGCCTGCACACAGTCTTTTCACAATATGCATTGTCCTTGGGTCTTCTGAAGGCCCTGGTCACCCGGAGCTTTGGTTAGGTGTGCGGCTGAGATCCCCGGAAGCGGATTAGTCTTTTCTGGTCACGCTTTAGGACATTTAGCGACATCAGCGTAGACTTCAGTGTGGAGATGACCACCGCCACTGAGCAAGACCCGGGTCCTCTCCACCGTGCCCACTGTTAGGGGGTTTCCCAGTCGGCTGCAGGGGCCCTGCGCGGTGCTCAGTGCTCTTCTCCCTAACCCTCTGCGGCGGGGTCGTGTTGTCTTCCCAAACAGGCGCTGAGCAGGTTTCAGGTGTAGGAAGAGAATCCAGGGCTCTCTCCCAGTTCTCCGTCCATGCAGCTCATTCCTCTCCGGTTTCCAATCCCGTGAATCTGAGCTGCCTGGGGTTCCCAGAGCCGAGGCTCTGTCCCCGCCACTCAGGGAGGGAACCCGGCCCTGCCTGGTTCCTTCTTGCTGGACCTCAGCAGGACACCCTTCCAGGGCAGCCCCTGGGCCACCTGCAGGGCTGGGCTCCGCTGCCGCCATCTCTCAGGGACCCCTTGGCCTGAGGTCCGGGTCCTCAGCCTCGCACACCTTGCTCTCGTGTTTTGCTTTGCTTTGCTGTAGGTGAGGGATGACGCTGATCCTTCTCATTCCAGCACGGCAAGAAGCCACAGTGCCTCGCCCGGTGGTCTGATATCTAAGTGCCTAGAACCGCTGATGCGTGCTGTGTTACGGGTGAGATGTTGATGTCTTTGCTGGTCTGCTGCTGCTAACAACATCACCGTGGGGAGGCCCAGGCACGTGTGATGGAGGCATGGTGGAAGGAGGAGGCGCGGGGACCAGGGAAGGACCGAAGACGCTGGCGGCGAACTGGATGTCAGAGCATCCAGGTGTTCGGGAAGAAGAGGCGCACACGAGAGCAGTCCCATTGGAGATGGGGCAGAGGGTGATTTAAATCAAAGCTGAAGGGGAAAGGGGGACCAGGAGCCACAGGCCCCCTCCGTCCTGCACCTGCCAGGAGCCCAGACAGGTCTCCTTCCTCCTGTCCGCGTGTCCTGAAAACCCCAGTCCCCAGGGAGAGGCAGGCCAGAGTGAAGCACAAGCTTCATTCTGCAAATGAAAGCCCGCAGAGTGGGGGACAGGGCTGGGGTTTTACGAAGATCTTGTTTTCTTCTTAATTCCAGCACCCTGAGGCTGTGCCTAGAGAAGGCGCGGAGGCTCCTGGGAAAGAGGACAGAATTGCATTTCTATGCGGTATTAATGATGGGCTTCATGAAACATTCAGGCCACCCAAAAAAATAAAACTTCATTTGCAAGACAATATGCCACTCACTCTTCTTCTAAATGGGACGTTTATGTAACTTCCTTCCTGGTTCTCCCAGACAGCAGGTGGACTGGGATGGCGCTGTCCTGTGGTGTCCTCCCACAGCGGGAGACAATCAGGCCCCCGGTAAGGAGCAGCCGGCCACCGGGACACAAGGAGTCCTTAAACCACCCCCACTTCTTGTGCAGGTTTGGAAACACAGCCGGGTGCGTGGGTGAGCCGGACAGACATGGAGTGTCAGCTTCGAGGTTGATGAAAGCCGGAGTGGGGAGAGCGGCGCAGGTGTGTCCAAATTCACAGGCCTCGACATGGGACGCCTCCCTCAGATCTGAAACCAAGCCCCAGTGCTGCGCCTGTTAACACTAAGCCACCGAGCTGCGGGAATGGGGCAGGCAGCCCCACGGGCTCCAATCCCCAGGTTCTGCAGGCCACCCCTGCACCAACAGGTAACGCCTTCACGGCCGGCATGGTCCAGAGGGTTTTCTCCATGGCCAATGCCAGGACCAGAGCAAACATGCCCACCACCTACCTACCGCCCACCACAGCCCACTCAGACATCCCCTAAAAGACACGGCAGTGCCAATCACAGGACAGTCATGGGCAAGGCATTGCAACCAGGAGCAACATGGCTGCGAGCTCAGCTCGCACCTCCTCCCAGCCACCTGTAAGTCTAGGAGTGGAGCCCCCTGCCGGCGGATGTCAGTGATTGGCTTTCTGTGCGCTGGGCAAGCAGGGACCTGAGACTCACCTCCCATCATGCACCAGACTCACCAAGCCTCACCTCCCATCATGCACCAGACTCGCCGAGCCTCACCTCCCATCATGCACCAGACTCGCTGAGCCTCATCTCCCATCATGCACCAGACTCGGTGACACGTCCTAGATTCCAACATGCGCTCTGCAGCTGCACTTGCACCCAACACCATGAAACTCCTGTAGCCCCACCCCAAACTCCGCCTCTTTTAAATACTTAATTAGGCCCTGCTCCCAGCACCAGCCCTATCCGCCAGGGGCAAGACCTGGAATCTTGCCAACTGCTAGCACTCACTTCCTCCTACTCCTAGCTGAGTGTGTGAGGCCCCTGTGTCTCCCTCCGTCTCTCTGCATCTCCTTCTTAAGATTCTTTCATGGGTGGAGACCAGAACCTAAGAACAAGTCTAGCATGGGGGGGCACTCTTGCTCTCTCTCTCTTCCTCTCTCTCTCCCCCTGCAACAGAAAAATGCTGCCCCCCCCGTCTCCATCACCCACAAAGTGCAAATGTCCCAGTCACACGAGGGGCACGGCCTTTCACCACTCAGCACGGTCTCTTCCAGGTGGCCCCCACCCGACAGCTGTGCAGAGCCATCCGTCCGTCTTGTCCACAGGCCCACGGGACTGGTGCTGTGCCCTCAGGGTCTGCAGCGGCAGCCATCGGAGCAACCTCGAATGGCCCCTTGTTCAGGGCCGTGCCCTCCTTGTCTAGTCCCAGGACCATTCAGCAGAACCTTGGCCTTTCTCCAGGCATCCCTGGTGTCTGTCGGTCTCTCTAACCAACAGCAGCTCCAACCTGTGAGAAATGCACTCCTCTGACCCAAAGCCCAGCCTTCTGGGTCAAGCAGTGCAAGATCGCACGGAGAGATAAATGCAAATTTACTACCGTGGAACACACACTCTGACTGGCACTGGAGCACTGGGCTTGTGTCTCCGTGGCCAGGGTCACTCATATCCTGCCCTGGACGAACTCTATATTAACCTTTCTGTGAAGCCACATGCACCACGTGACAGCCGTGTGACCCAGGCACGTTACCGGGCCTCTCTGAACCTGTCTTGTTTGTGAGAAGGAAATAACACAGCAAGAGGAGCTGGGTGCAGGCACACACCTGTGAGTACCTGGCCAACTGCCATTACTGATCCCATCCTGTTATTATTTTATTATCATTTTTATTAGATAACGAGGGTCTCTTTTGAGTTGCACAAAACACACTGAAAAAGTCTGCACTATTGAGGTATTTTCTCACTCTTTAAGAAAGCTTCTTTCAAATTATAAGATACGTATATGCATGATGTAGAAAAAACATCATAGTGGAGATTTCTGGGAAAGAGAGTGGATCTGGGGGCCAGCGCTGTGGCGCAGCAGGTAAAGCTGCTGCCTACGACAACAGCATCCCACATCGTGCTGGTCCACGTCCTGGCTGTGTCAGATGTTCTAACTGTTCTCCTAATGCAGACGGCAGAGAGAGGGAAGATGAGAGATCAAGCAGCAGAGGAAATGTTTTCAAGGCCAGAAAACACAAGACTGAGTGCTGAATACTCAACAGCTCCCGGAGAGCTGACGTCTAAACTACCCAGAATGCACAGAGAACGAACCTGTGCTCTGCTTCCCAAGTCTCAGAAGACACAGATTACAGACACACCTAGGGGTGGCCTAGCATCTAAAGGTGGGCCAGTGCTGTGGGGCAGTGAGTTAAGCCACTGCCTGTGAGGCCAGCTGAGTTGGTGTTAAAGACATAACAAGTAATCAAAACAAACTAAAGGCGACTATTAACTCCAGGAAAAGCAAATGGTTGTCCAAGAATGAAGCAGGATTCCAGCTTACTACGTGAATCAGCTGTGAGTGACATTTAATTAATCACAACAGAAACCACAGAGTCTGATCTGGCTATGCTGGGGGAAGTAGGCGGGGCTCACATCCGGTGTAGGGTGAGAATAGAGAGTAAATCGTCATCTTCTGCATAAAAAAGCAACAAGATAACCCCAAAGTACAGTCATCAAGAAATAACTAGAAACAGCTAGAAGCATGCTACTCAGAGATGCCGAGCCAAGCAACAGATGATCAAGATAAAAATTTTAAATTAACTCAGAGGAACTGAAAATGAGGGGCTGGAAGTGAGGGCCTGGGAGGCTGGATGGCAGGGGCTCACAGAACTACATGAGCCTTTAAAAGAATAAAATGAAAGAGTATACAAGCTTGCTAAAAATGCAAAGTGAAGCTTAACAATGTGGTGTAGAAAGTTACTGTGTGCAAAGCATCCTTGGTAAGGTAGCCCCAGTACCTTCTGGGAGGTGAAAGGTGAGGCAGAACAAAGACTTGAAGGCAAGATGGGGTGTGGCCATGAGGCCCTGGGAGCCAAGCTCAGGAATCTGGACATAGTCTGGGGGCAGCGGGAAGCTATCACGCTCAGGTCAAAACTGCGCTGGGGGAGATGGACCCGCCCAAGGCTGCCTTGAGGCTCAGACTGGGTCAGGGCTGGCCGAGGGACACCCAGAGCCCTTCTCGGTCTCTGGATGGATGGGTCCTCCTGCCTCCGTCTGGGACAGCTTCTCCCCAGGCTGCACAGGGACTCGGGTATCAGGTTTCCCTGGTCAGGCACCTGTTCCCACGCGGGGAAGTCCCAGGAGTGCGAGAGCCGCTGCTGCCCGGTGCCGCCCGCCACAGTGGGAGGAGTGGGACACAGAGCCTCGGTTTTCCTGCCCGTGAAATGGAAAAAGCAACAGCTGCTGCACTTGCCTCGCGACAGAGGGGTGTGGATGATTGTGAAGACCGAGAGTTGAAGACAGCGTAGTGTCCGCTAACAGAAGGCTCGCGTGGACCAGGAAGCAGCGCCGTGAGACACTGTGGTGCATGGATATGCAGCAATGGATGAGACAGACGTGAACAGAGAGGCACCGGCAGGCCAGCTTCCAATCACGCGGCCGTCCACAGTGAGCCCCACGTGTGCTGCGTCTCAAATCCGCATAGGCACGGGGCCAGGAGAAAGGAGACACTGCGTTCCCTGACCTGACCAGGGCATGCAGCAAGGAAGAACCGGGCTAGGGCCCACCTGGGATGGCTGCATGTACCCATGTGGACACCACCCTCGAGCAGCCCTCCAGGACTGCCCCCGAGGGAGAGAGGGAGGTCCTGTAGCAGACAGCACTGAAGGCTGTTTGTTCTCGCAAGCCCACAGGCGTCTGTCTCTGCTGGGGGTGTGATCTTCCTGCAGCCTGGGGCCCCTCCCACAGGGCACACCCTGGCTTCCATCCCACACCGAAGGCAGGAGGAAAGCGAAGAGGCATCCCAGGAAGCCAGGGCGGGGGGGGGGGGGAGGAGAGGCGCCTGGCCGGCACAGGCCTCCCGACTGGAACCCCTGCGCGCGGACATTCTCTGCAAAGTGTCTTCAACTCCTTGAGTCCCCGGAGATGCCTGGGCTCCCCAGGGCAGCCTGCGGGCCCCCGAGGCACGAACAACAACAAAACTGTCTGCTGTGGGCCGTGGCGGAGTAACAGGAAGCGGACCCACCCCCACATGTGGCAGATGCAGCCCAGCCGTGCGTCTCCTCACCCTGGAGACGGCCCGAGAAACATGCGCTCAGGTGGGGCTCCCCTGGGCCAGCATCGCGAGAGCAGGGCCACAGACCCACGTGACTCTACCCAGGACCCAGGCTCTGTGGCACGCATGGTCACACATACACAGACGTGCACCCGAACGCACAGCTCACGGATGATGTATACGGGGTGTACGCATATAGCCTGCTAGACACATATGGATAAAATGTAGCCTGTCGTATGTACACAAGGCATATACATATGAGAGAGAGAGAGAGAGAGACAGAGAGAGACAGAGAGAGACAGAGATCAGCAATGGCCCCAGCACCATGCTGGACACAAAAGAGAAGATGATGCAATCAACAAACATGATAGGAAGGGGATCAAGGCTGAGGCTGCAACAGGTGCGCTGTTATAGCAAGTAGAGGAGCGCCCTCTAAAACACAGGAACCCCGGTGCCGTGGTGCGTAAGCCAGCCGCACCGTCCCGGAGCTCCAGGGCCAAGCACCATGCCTCGCACAGAAGCGCCTGTGCCTGCTCTGCCCCGCCCGGCAGTGCAGCTGGTGTGTTGATGCCGGCGTCCCACGAGCACGCGGGTGACGGGCTGTGATGCCCCCGGCCGACGATGCCGGCGTCCCACGAGCACACGGGTGACGGGCTGTGATGCCCCCGGCCGACGATGCCGGCGTCCCACGAGCACGCGGGTGACGGGCTGTGATGCCCCCGGCCGACGATGCCGGCGTCCCACGAGCACGCGGGTGACGGGCTGTGATGCCTCTGGCCGACGGGAACTTTTCAGTTCCATGATCATCTCACGGGACCCCTGTGTACCACGCCCATCGTCGATGTTGAAACATCATTACCACGCAGCCCACGGCTGTGCGGGACGCGACAGTTAGCAAACAGGCAGCGCCGAACTGGAACGTCAGAAAGGAGGGAACAACCAGGCGGAGCCCACACCTGCCCCGGCTGTGGTTTCTGGGATGCAACACGGGGAAGGGGTGGGGGCAGCCCGACAGGTGCACCGGGCCCACACAGCCAAGAGCGCGGGAGGCCACTGTGTCTAAAATTCCAGTGCCAAACAGGAGGGGGCTTCCCCAAGGAGGCATCACAGGTACCCGCACGGCTGAAGAAAATGATAAGGAGCCATGGAAAAGACCAGAGGACAGCGTGGCAGGACACCTGCTGGGGCTCACAGAGCTCCCCGCCAGCCAGCCAGAGCATCGGGCAGGGTCCTCAGAGGGGAATCCCCCCACAGAGGGGACAAATAAGCCTTGACTAATGGCAGCACCTGACCCAAGCTTCCAGAGCTCGAATGCACGTCTTGAAATACTGAAAAATATCCCAGGCAACTTAGCTGCCTGTCCGGACTCTCACACTCTCAAAGGGGACACGAGGACAGCTGGTACCCACATGTAAAACTGACGATGCCCAGCAGCCAATCAAAGCTCACCATGCATGCAAAGAGGCGGGACAGATGACCCGTAACTCAGAAAAACATCAATAACAGAAATGAGAGAGGCGACGGAACAAGAGACAAGGATACTGATACCCCATGAGGAAAAGTGAGGCACGGGGGCTGCGAGCAGTAATTACATGGCCATGAGCACCGCGCACGCTGGCATTTGGCCTCTGCCTACCTTCTCTTTGGCTATGTCGCCATTTTAGGCAGAACCTGGGTGGGAGGAGCGGTGCCACGGCTGGGTCCCTGAAGACCTCAAACACTTGGACGCGCCCAGAAGAAGCCATCAGTTTCCCCGGAGCGGCTCCCGGGGCTGTTTGGCCAATCACGTATTTGTGTTCTGAGAAAGATGCCTGTGCTAAAAGTAACAGGTGCAGACTTGGGAAGAGGGCAGGCATGGGGATGGCAGGCGTGGGCAGGCGTGGGGACAGCAGCCGTGTGCAGGCGTGGGAAGGGCAGCTGTGGGCAGGCGTGGGGAGGGCAGCCGTGGGCAGGCGTGGGGACGGCAGCCGTGGGCAGGTGTGGGGAGGGCAGCCGTGGGCAGGCATGGGGAGGGCAGCCACGGGCAGGTGCATGCCTGGCAGCCCTCCTGCATGGTCATCACCGCTTCATGTAGCAAAGGCCTCCTGGGCGAGTGGGGAGACCACGGGCACCCAGGACCATGCAGAGCCTCCCCTCCGGCCTGCCCACCTCCCACCCCCGCCAGGCTGCTCCCCCTGCCACGACCGGTGTTCCCTTAACAGCACCCGCTCACAGTCTCACAGTGTGCTGGGAGAGCAGGGACCAGGACTCCCTCGGTCACAGCTGCGACCCCAGACTGGATTAACACCTCCGGGGGCGGGCCCTGCCCCCTCCAAATACTTGGGGGATGGATAAATAACCCAGCAAGTGTTAGAGTAGGAAGGGGAGGTGGGGTGGGTGGAGTAAGCAGAGAAACGAGGTGTTCCGGGAAGGCTTCCTGGAAGAGGGGACCTCTGAGGACTGCTGTGGACATAGGTCATTTACCCAGGTAAAGCAAGCCAGCTGGGCAGGACATAGAGGAAAGCACCCGGGAGAGGGTGTGGTGGGGGCGGAGCATGAGGACAAGCAGGGTGGGGGGATGGGGAATGGCAGAGAGGGGGGCCCATCTGCTTTGGGAGCGCCAAGGACACGCCCACGATGCAAGGGAGCAAGGGCTGGAGGTGTGAAGCGGCAGAGCCAGGCCCAGCATGGAGACCACCACGGCAGTGTGGGCAGAGAGGGGCAGGCCACTCCCAGATGCAAGCGCGGGGGAGGGCGGGCGCCCGTGGTGCTGGGGTGGGGGCGGCTCCGGGAGGTTCCAGGCTCCACCAGGCCGGCTCCGCCCAGAGGACCAAGGAGGCGTGGCTGCACTGACCTTCTCCGCCAGGTCTCCTGGCGCCTGTGCCTCCAGCAGGTGAATTCTGTCTTCGAGGCGCTTCTTGTAAAGGTCTGCAGGGCTCCGGCTCTTGGATCGTGGCTTCCTGGCCTTGTGTGGGTGCTAGGGAGAGGCGGAGACGGGGAGGCCGGGAGGTGAGCAGCCACAGGGCCCCGCAGGCTCTGGGCTCCGGGCTCTGGGCTCTGGGCTCTGGGCTCCGGGCTCTGGGCTCCGGGTTCCGGGCTCCGGGCTCCGGGCTCCGGGCTCTTGTCTTCAGCCTGGACCACTATGGCTATTTAGGGAGTGAACTAGCCAAGATCCTTCTCTCTCTCTCTCTCTCCCTTGCTCTGTGTCCTACCTACCTGCAGCTCGGGGGCAGCCAGGGTCTGGTCCACCTTCAGGAACTCTGCTTCTCGCCAGGCGGCCTGCAGCCGCTGCAGCAGGCCCCGGGCCCGGATCTTGGGGAGGGCCAGGCTGCGGTCCATCTGTGCGAAGCAGCCGTGGACGTCCTGTCGCATCTGGAGCAGCTCCTCTTCAGACAGGGAGAAGGCCAAGGAGCAGAGCTGGCTGGGGAGGAGACGGCGGTGTCTGCGTCAGGAGAGACCGGCGGGGGTCGCCCGGGGAAGGCACCGCTCTGAAGGTCATGGCTGGCTAAGTCCCCGCGTGCAGGGCAGAGCTCGGCTCCTTGGTTACACGCTCCCTGCACAGCCCCAATGTGTTAGAGCTGAGAAGTCGGAGCCGAGAGAGACGGGCCCATGACGGCCACCTCCAGGAGGCCAGAGGTCTTCCAGCACGTACAGGCTGGACCAGAGCCTGGCCTCGCTTTAGAGATGGACACGGAGCCCAGGCACTGCCCAGTGAGCAGCAGCCTGGGACAGAGGGGAGACGCCTACCACTGCATGCAGGAAAGGGCATCTCATAGGATGATTGACAGCTGTCATTTAGTAACCACCTGCAAACCGGGAGTTCCTATCATGGGCTGCACTGTGTCACCCCCAATGTGTGTGAGTACGGCTGTTATCTTGTTTTTTTTTTTTGAAGACTGATTAATTTGTTTGAAAGGCAGAGCTACAGAGAACAGAGGCAGAGGGAGGTCTTCCATCCACTGGTTCACTCCCCAGATGGCTGCAATGGCCGGAGCTGTGCTGATCTGAAGCCAGGAGCCAGGAGCTTCTTCCAAGTCTCCCAAGTAGAAGACTTGGGCCACCTTCTACTGCTTTCCCAGGCCACAGCAGAGAGCTGGCTCGGAAGTGGAGCAGCTGGGACTAGAACGGCACACACAAGGGATGCTGGCTCTGCAGGCAGTGGTCCAACCCATTGCGCCACAGTGCCAGCCCCGAAATGCCCCTTTATTAATTGTTACTTTAGTCAGCCGGGTGTATAGCAGCCCCATTTTGCTGGAGATTGGGAAGCTTGTAAAATGTGTTTCCAAGCTCCTGTGCACAGCCATTCTCAAATAATGCCGAGAACAGAAGCCGCACCCTTTAGAATCTTAAATAAGCGGTGCACAGAAGCAGACGAACCTCGCGTGCAGGGAGAATTGACCCTGCTGAGCCCTGAGAAAAATCCTAAGGCGTTTTCCCACAGCCAGGGGAGACAGAGAGGTTGAACGGCTACATCCGAGGCGGCTTCAGCGACACTGCTGCCAAACGGATCCCAGCGAGGGTGAAGGATGTGGCCGTCCGCTCCCAGGAACGCCCAACCTGGTTCCTCGGCCACGCACAGCCCAGAGCCGGCTTGAAATGTAGACTGAGCTGAATGAATGCTGCCGAGAACCACTGATCTGTAGGGGCTGGAGCGCACAAGGCTCTGTTTTCCAGGTTAAGAAAGCCAGGCCAACAAAGATCAGGCACCCAGATAGCATCACTCTGCCGCACCCAGACGCCTGGCCTCGGGAAGCAAGGTGGCTCCCTGGGGGGACAGCGTGACCACAACGAGCCCGGAATCGTGCGGCCAGCCAGGTCCCTGGGAGCCGCTTCTGCAAACGAGGCCAGGCACTGAGAAGCTGTCCAGGGGCCGGCACTGTGGCATGGCGGGTAAAGCTTCCCCTGCAGCGCTGGCATCCCATATGGGCGCGGGATCGAGTCCCGGCTGCTCCACTTCCGATCCAGCTCTCTGCTATGGCCTGGGAAAGCAGTGGAGGATGGCCCAAGTCCTTGGGTCCCTGCACCTGCGTGGGAGACCTGGAAGAAGCTCCTGGCTCCTGGCTTTGGATCGGTGCAGCTCCGGACACTGTGGCCATTTGGGGAGTGA
>CM027405.1:3249880-3269562 GCA_015711505.1 Sylvilagus bachmani | reverse complement strand
CAGCCCTGGCTGGCCCCCGCGAGGCTGTGCCCAACAACGCCGAGGGCATCCTCGCCTGGCATGGGGGTATGTGCTCAGCCAGCGCCGCGTCACGGGCCGGGGCCCCCTCCATCTCCCCCGCCCCGGGCAGGGGTGGCCTCGCGGGGGCACTCACGTGAAAACCAAGTGCTCCCAGCGCCTCAGCTCCGCCTGCTCCTCCGTAGCGGCCTCCAGAGAGTCGTCCCTCAGCCGCTGCCTCACGCTGCGCACGCCCTCCTGGCCCCGGGCCCTGTCCTCCGCCTCCAGCTGCTCGGCCCGCGCCGCCAGCTCCTGGCCCTGCTCCTCCAGGATCTGCTGCAGGAAGAGCCAGGGCACGCTGCACTTGAGCAGCTCCTGGGCCGCGGCCGCGCTCTGCAGGCGCCGCAGCTCCTCGGCGGCCTTCTCGGACAGGGCCAGCGTCAGCGCCCGCAGCTCGTCCAGGGCGGCCTGGTCCAGCCGCTCCTGCAGCTCCTCCAGTGCAGCGCTCTGCTCGGCCACCAGGCCCCGCCACTGCTGCAGGTAGTGGGCGGCGTCCTCCGCGCAGGCGGCCTCGGCCACGCACACCTGCTGCTTCCGCTGCTCCTTGTGCTGGCGGGAAGAGGAGGGAGGGAGGTGCGTGGGGGCGGGGCTCGGCGGGAGGCACAGACGGAAGGACATTGTGAGGACCTCTTGGGTGCACGGAGCAGATAAAGTCCAGGAGGCAGACCCCTGGCTTCCAGTCCTGACTCCTCCATGCGATAGCTCTGTGAGCCAGAGCCAGTGTCTTACCCTCTCTGTGCCTCTCTCCTGTCATCTATAAAATGGGGATAACGGGACCTACCTCAGAGTCCTCATCAGGATGGTGGCAGGTACTTAAGATGTGTGCAGCTCCTAGCAAAGCCACGGCACCCCACACCTGCCCTCATTAACGCGTGAGACCACGGGGAAAACAGTGCCATGGGAGAAGAGGAGGCCGGAGGGACCTGAGAGATGAGGGCTTGCGTGACTCGGGTGAAGACGTGGGCAGGGAACACTCCCAGCAGGTGCACAGGCCCTGGGGTAGAGAAAACCCAACAGGCCTGGAGACGTCCACCTTGGAGCTGTTTGTCACAGGGGTCACGGCAGCCCCAGTTCTGCCTAGTGAGGCAGGGGAGGTCTTCCTTTTGTTCTTTCACTCTGCAAGTGTTCAGCAGTGTGTGGCAGTGCCCTTGGCATTGTGCCTACGACAATTCTGTTTCTGAGCACAAGGTAGCACCTCTCATCATCATGACCACTCACTCCAGCCCTCATCCCTACTCCCTTGCTCCTGCAGACATCACTAATCTACCACGATCCTCTGCCGTGCCATTCCGAAAAGGCATAACAAATCAACTGCAGATGACACGTCCCGCTGGCCTGCAGGCCCTGCCCACTCTGGCTTGCCGATGGCAAGGCCGGGCGTGGGAGCAGTCCCTTGGCGGGCATCCCGAGATGGTAGTGCCAGAGGCGCAGGGCGCCACGTGTACCTTCTGCAGCAGCTCCCGTCTCCTCTTCATGAGCAGTTTCTGCCGCAGCCTCTTCTTCTCCTGCTTTAAGTCGTGGTCCAACCTCTGCTGCACGGCAAAGACCTCCGTGTGCGCCCGCTCCAGCAACATCTCCCTCTGATCCTCCTCCAAGTACCCGGCTCTGGAGGGGGAAAGGACGCCGGTCTGCGCACCCCCGCCTGAGCGGGCGGCTGCTGTGGGGGGTGCTTGGCCCCCTCGCAGTCAGGGCTGAATCTGAGCAGACCTCAGCCCAGACCTCAGCCCTGAGACACCGGGCAGTGTCACTGGTGACAGCAGAGAGAGCCCTGCCGGGACAGGAATTGGTGTGGGCAGGAGTTGGCAAGAGTCCCGGGGCAAAGCAGCACACAAGGGATCAGAGAACTTTCCAGAAGGGGGGGTGCATTAGGAGCTCTGATGTCTGGAACGGCGCAGACGCGGGGACTCCCTGTGGTGGTCCATCGCGGTGTCAGCTGAACTGGCCCACAGCAGACACAGCGACGTCCCCAGAGGACACCAGCCTGGAGTTCCCACGTCCCCTCCCGAACGGTCACTGAGACGGCGGCACGGCTGAGGGCCCTAGGGTGGCGGGCACTCACAGGGCTCTGCCTGCCTGCCTGTGTGGGCCCAGGTCGTCACCGCAGGTACAGGATGCTGGCCGAAGGCGGAACTCGGCGCCTTTCCTCCCTCCCTCGCTGCTCTTGCCACTGGTGCCACCTGCCAGGTGTCCACGCGACACACACCACAGGCTGCCCCTTCAGCCGGGGAGTCCCAGGCTCCAGCCCTCTCGGCCCTGCAGAGATGGCGCTGGCACCTGCGGCTCCCCTGCGTCTTTACCCTACCAGCTGCCTTCCCGGCTCTCCGGCTGGGACTTTCCACCTGCAGCCCCGCCGGAGCCGGTTCCTAAACCGAACCCCTTCTCTGTGAGCCGCGTGCTGCTTCGCCGGAACCCTGACACGGCCCCTCCGCTGCCACCGTCCCCAGCACCCTCAGCGTGCGTGCCGGGACGGCCTTAGCACGGGGCACGGGCTCCGCAGTGGCTGCTTGAAGGAACGAACAGGTGCGTGGTACCCGTGGGTTTCAGAGAGCTAAGCCTGTGCCGGTCTTTTTCAGACAGAATTTCACATGAAGGGGTGAGCGCCCTTCCTTGGAATCGGCTCACCACAATGGAACAGCCGCCAGGGCTGGGCTGCTTCCTGCACCTGGGTGAGGTTACTCAGGGGCGCAAGCGGACAGCAGAGATGCACTGGTCAGCATCTTGAGGTGGGCGGGGAGGGGGCGGGGTTGGCATCACCGCATCTCATCCAGTGCTCCTGGCCCGGAGCTGGAAATGCCGCAGAGCCTCAAGGAAATTTCCTACGGAACCAATTCCCCAAACCACGGGGCGGCAAAGCCCCTGTCTCCTTCAGAGAGTGCACTTCATTGTCGCGGCCGCCGGGGACTGCGCCGAGGCGGGCTCTGCCCTCCCTCTGGCTACCTGGCTGCAGGGTACTGGGTGCTGCTGGGAGAACATCCGCTCTCCAAGACAGGCAGCCTGAACGTGCGCTTAATGCCCCAGGTGCCCGTGACACGCAGGAGGCCGACGCGAAGGGGGCGCTCGCCTCGCACGGCCGAGGCCGGCCTCCACCCTGGCTGGGGGATTTGCTTCCAGATAATCCCGGGTGGGGACTCGTGGCTCCAGCCAGACAGGTCACGAATCCAGGTCTATGGACGGCAACGAGGGACGCCCAGGGGCCATCATTCAGTCAGCCACGCCTGATTTGATGTGCTCAACGCACCAGATTTTTCTACGTTGGGGACCCCTGCTAAGCTGTAGTCAGCGCAGTCAGTGCTCCGGGCAGAAGCCAGGTGGTGAGTGGCGGGCAGCGCTGGGCCGGCACCGTCGCGGGCGTGGGTTTTTACCTCTCGTGTTTCTGGATGAGGTGGGTTAGCTGGGCCGCGGCCGCACTCAGCAGGCCCTGCACGCGGGTCTCAGTGGACTGCAGGTTCTGGACCAGGTACTCCCTGTGGCCGAATCTTTTGCTTAGATGATACCTCTTGCTGGCCTGGAAAAAGTCCATTAGCTCTTCTACATTCTCCTGTTAAAAAAAAAAAAAAAAAAACGGAGACAATATGCCTAATTAAAACGCACAGAAAAACCCAGACATTTAGAACATGACTTTCAGGAGAGACCACACAGGAATACTGACATCAATGCATTTTACTCCCCTGCCCATCACAAAGGCTTAGAAGGAAGTCACATGTGGGGCCCGGTGTTGTGGCACAGCAGATCAAGCCACAGGCTGTGATGCCAACATCCCATAGGAGCGCTGGTTCGAGTCCCGGCTGCTCCACTTCCAATCCAGGGCCCTGCTAATGCTCCTGGGAAAGCAGCGGAAGATGCCCCAAGTGCTTGCGCCCCTGCGCCCACGGGGGAGACTTGGAGGAGCTCCCAGCTTGGGCTTGGCCCAGCCCTGGCCATTGTGGCCCTCTGGGAAGTGAGCCAGCAAACAGACATTCTCCTTCTCTTTCCCCCTCTCCTGCCCGCTCTGTAACTCTGCCCTTCAAGTAAATAAACAGCTAACAAAATAAGAACGAAGATAATTACATTCGAACAAGGAGAGGGCTCTGCCAACTGAAATCCAGGACAAGCTGGCGAAGGGCAGGGGAGCCGCCTGCCCGCCCCAAGGAACGGAAGTGGGCTCCACCCGCTCCCCGCGCATCCGCGCTCCCGCGCCTTGCACCTGCAGAGTGCCCACAAGCACTGAGCACCAGGCAGCGGATCAGCCACAGCCCGACCCCTGGGAGCGCCCACACTCAGAGGAGACACGGCAGGCAGGGGCAGCCCCGGAGCAGCAGGAATCTCAAAACGGAACTCAACCCAACCCGAGAGAATGAGAACAGCCTCTCCGAGGCTGGGTGTCTTCTCCGGGCCTGGCAAGCCATGCCTTGTGTATGTAACCTAACTGAGACAGTGACAGAGACAGAGACAGAGACAGAGTGGGAGTAGGAGCGAGAGCCAGAGCCAGAGCCAGAGCGAGAGCGAGAGGGAGGAAAGGAGAGAGAATTCCCACTTTACAGCTCAGGAACTGGGTCCACACCAGACAGCTGGGAAACAGCCGGGCAGGGACTTTGCTGTCGGCAACCCAACTCCAGGGCCGGTGCTCTCTCGTCCTGATCGGCTGCCTTGGGAAACCCAGCCTTAGCCTGCAGCGCAGTGCCGGGACCGGTGGCAGCGGAAGCATGACCTCAGGGAAGAGCTCAGCTGTGCTTCCTGTCCGTAGGACAAGCCCACGCAGTGGCTGGCCACGAGGACCTGCTCACATCGGAGCCCTGATGTCCCCTGCTCCCAGCCCGCTGCGAGGGTCGGCGGGGTCAGCCGGGTGTGCTGAGTGCTGGCACTTCCCAGGGGAGCTCCTGGCACCAGATCCCTGGGGCAGGAACATGGCAGCAACATTCCCATCCTCCTCAGGGCTGGAGCTCCACACAGCAGCTGACCTGTGCCCCGCACACGGGGGCAATTCACCCTGGGACACACCAAGAGCCGCCACGTCAGTGTGTGTTCCGCCATTGTGGTCCCCGCGCGAGCTACTCCTGCCTCTCAAGGACCAGCAACTGACCACACAATCTCCTCCTGTCCAGAAAATGGCCCCGAGTCTGCCTGCCTACCCTCGAGAAGGGGACAGTGTCGTCTCGGTGACATCGCGCTAGGGCAAACCTAGGACAGCACACTAGAGTGACGGGGGCGGGAGGCAGGGGACAGAGAGTGGGGTCTTCCAGCCCTAGGTCAACACGGGGAGGCCTGAGCGTCCTCTCTACTTCCTGGACCCTCTCTGAGAGCTGCCTTCTTCCCATGAGGCTCACGGTGACGGCTAGTTCTTCCCAGATGCCCGGCTCGGTCCCCCTCACTTGGCCTGTGTCCCGGCCACAGCCCTAAGGGACTGGCAGCTCCAGCCTCCATCTCTGTGCTCCGCTCACACGCAGGCATGGAATCCCTGCCCACGTCCCCTCTGCTTGTTCCACTGTGTTTCCCACCCCCGCTCTGGCAGCAACAGAGGCTGGGCACGAGCCTTGATTCGCTCTGCACGGACATGGGCACCTCTGACACAGGTAGGGAAGTTCTTTGCTTTTTTAAAGAGAAAGGCAGAGTGACAGGGAAAGGGAGAGGGAGAGACAGGCAGCGGGGTCTTCCATCCACCGGTTCACAGCTCCTCATTCAGCATCGAAGGCGGCACTGCATGGGGCAGCCACTCGCACAGGGGCCCTGCCGGCTTCGGAGTGCCGGACGCCACCCAGGTCCCCGGAGCACGCAAGGTGCCGCGCTGTTCTCTGGGCAGAGACTGGCCCTGAAGAGCTGCCTCACTCAGCGCCATCTGCATCCCTCAGACATTCTGTGCTTCGTCCAAACAGAAAATCCCATCAGTGAAAACAAGAGTTTGTTCCTAGTCACCACGGCTGCCACCTAGAGCCAGCGGAACCACTGAGGGTGCTGTGGCCAACGAGGCGTGGCCAATGCCAGTGACGTCACTCTGCCTGTATGCGCGCGTGTGTGTGTGCACATGTAGAGCCCGGGACAAGCCCACAGCAGTGCCGACAGTCATGGGACAACAATTGTCACTGTCATCGAAGAAACGAATGCCCGGATTGGCAGCATTCACACCTACGCTCATGTGCATGACGACACAACTCAGCCACGTAACTACCCCCAGCCCCTAACCCCTCAGCAGACGTGTGGGGACGCACACACACACACACACACACACACACGCATGTATCCTTTGACTGCTGTGTATAGTAAACACTCCCTGCGCCTTGCACCAACTTTCCAAAGCCAGCGTGAGCCCCGCCCGCTGGAAACGCCCCCACCCACCACGAGAGTCCTCTCACTGCGTGGAGCTCGATGGAGAGACGGGACTGGGAGAGGAGGAGAGCGCCGGACAGGCCCACACAGCGACGTCCCCCCACAAGCCGGCCGCAGGCGTCACCTGCACTCTAGAATAATCCTGCAGCAGCTCCCGGGCTGCCTCGGGCTTCAGGTCCCCTTGGGAGACGGCGCTTCTTAGCTGGCTGAAGAAGACGCGGTGCAGCTCGTTCCTCCGCAGGACAGCCAGCTGCCGGTGCGCCTCGGCGGAGTCCTCCTCCCGCTGCAGGGCCAGAGACGCCTGCAAGTTCTCCTGCTCCAGCCCGTGCAGGCTCCGCAGGAGCCCGGCGCACTCCGCAGCGGCCTGCGGGGAGAAGGGGCGGATGTGAGACCGGCACGCGGAGCACGCACGTGCACGCCCACCGCACGCAACCCGTACACAACGGCGCACATGTGCGAGTAATGCACACGTGCGTGCAAACACACACTCCATGGTGTGCACGTGCAAGTGTGCATATGCACAGGCGTGTGCAAATGGTACACACTCGTGTGTGAACACACAAGCATATACACATAGGTACTGGTGTGTACGCACATGGCAACACATAATGTACACCACACATGCACGCACCCCCGCACACGCACTGAGGTACAAGCTGACCATGACACCGAGCCCTGGAAGACGCGGCTCCAACCTGTCCTCCCATGAAAGATTTCCAGAACCGCTGCAAAGAGAAAATTCAGAGACAGAAATGCACGAAGCAAACTGCTGCTTGGCCTCCCTAGGGTCAGAGACCATCAGAACAGACTGGGCAAGCTCACATCCCACGGATGGAACAAGGCACCTCCCTCCCGGAGCAAGACAGGAATCAGGCTTGCTCTGGACCACTTGGAAGATGGATTCTTTCAAGGCAACAACCGACACACTGCTGAGAAAGCTGAGAGCTGACCTCTGGCCAGCGCTGGCCAGGTCAGGAGAGACAGAGCGACCACAGCTCTCAGCACTGCGCACCAGCAGCAGAGCCTCCCCCAGCCCGGGCCCTGCGTGGCTGCCTCTCCTCACTGCCATCACCCCAGGGAGGTCAAGCAAGGCCTACAGGCTCAGACGTGCTGGACTAGGAGTCGAGAATCCGATGCCCGTGCTGACCGAGTACCCGGGAGCCTGCAGCCCAGAGCGGGACACACGCACCAACATGGCACCCTTCCGACTGTCACGCACTGAACGATGCCTTCCACTCTCCCTGCGGCCCCCCAGGGCACCGTGGACGCCCTACCCTACCTGGCTGAATGTGTCAGCTTTGTCAAGCAGACTGAACCTCCTCAAGCTAACAGCCACGTCGCTGTTCTCCCCGCCTTCACTGCCTCGCCCAGTGACTGACTGACTAAGTGACCAATAGGTGCTTGCCAAGTTTGCTCTGGATGGCAGATGGATGGATAACCAGACACATGGGTGGGTGGGTGGATGAAAGGATGAGGAGATGAATGGATAGAGGGAAGGGTGCGGGCTGGCTGGGTGATGGTGAGTGGGTGGTTGGATGGGGGGTGGGAGGTGGATAGATGGATGGGTGGGTGGGTAGGTGGATGGATGGGGGGGTGGAACGGATCGATGGGTGGTGAGTGGATGGATAGATTGATGGGGGTGGATGGACAGACGCATAGATGGGGCTGGTGGATGGATAAATGGTACATGAGTGAGTAGATGGATAAAGAGATCAATGGATGGAGGAAGGATGGCTGGCTCAATGGATGATGGGTGAGTGAATGGATGAATGGATGGTTGGGTGGGCAGACGGTGGGTGGGTGGATGGATGAACAGATGGGGGTTGGTGGATGGATAAATGGATACATGTGTTGAGTGGATGGATGGATAAAGTGATGGGTGGAGGGATAGACGGCTGGCTGGTTGGATGGATGATGGGTGGGTGGATGAATGGATGGATGGGGGCTGGTGGGTGGGTGGACAGGTGACAGGTGGACGGATGGACAGGTGACAGATGGATGGATGGGCAGGTGGGTGGGTAGACAGGTGACAGGTGGACGGGCGGGCAGGTGGGTGGGTAGACAGGTGACAGGTGGACGGGCGGGCAGGTGGATGGGTGGACAGGTGACAGGTGGACAGATAGACATGCCAGTGGGTAGAGAGATGACAGGTGGACAGATGACAGGTGGACAGGTGACAGGTGTGTGGACAGGTGACAGGTGGGTGGACGGGCAGGCAGGTGGGTGGGCAGGTGACAGGTGGACAGACATGCCGGTGGGTGGACAGGTGACAGGTGGACGGGCGGGCAGGTGGATGGGTGGACAGGTGACAGGTGGATGGACAGGTGACAGGTGGGTAGACGGGCAGGCAGGTGGGTGGACAGGTGACAGGTGGACGGATGGACAGGTGACAGGTGGGTGGACAGGTGACAGGTGGATGGACGGGCAGGCAGCTGGGTAGACAGGTGACAGGTGGACGGATGGACAGGTGACAGGTGTATGGACAGGTGACAGGTGACAGGTGGATGGACGGATGGCAGGTGGAAGGGCGGGCAGGCGGGTGGGTGGACGGGCAGGCAGGTGGGTGGACAGATGACAGGTGGACAGATGGACAGGTGACAGGTGGATGGACAGGTGACAGGTGGAAGGATGGGCAGGCGGGTGGGTGGACGGGCAATGCCACCCTGAGCAGGAGGAGGAGGGCAGCAAATGCCTCACCCTCTCGCTGACGCGCTTCAGCACCTCCTCCGCCTCCTCTGTGGCCGCCACCTCCCTCTGGTGCTGGCGCTCCGTCCTCTTCCGGGCCTCCAGGTCGCATTCTGCCGCCAGCGCCAGCATCTTCCGCTCGCACTCCTCCTGGATCTCCTGTTCCAGCAGCAGACACTGCTTTCTGAAAGCCGCACCCATGCTCCTCTCTGCTTGAGGGGAAAGGCGCCCCCTGCTGGTGAGACTCTTGAGCAGCAAGGCAATGACGTCCTGGCTGATCTGGGTCCGGCACGCCTCCAGGTCTGCATCGGCCCGGTTCAGGGTGGCAATCTCCAGCCTGGGAGGCACAGAGGTCGGGAGCATCAGCAGTCAGCGGGCGGCAGGTGCCCCTCAGGCCTCTCTCTCCTCCTTTCCTCCCTCCCCTCTGCTCCACCCGCCTGTCACTGGTTCTTGCTTGGCAGAGGCACAGGGCATCTGGAGGAGCACTCAGGAGTGTAACTACCAGAGACGCGGTCTTTGTCAACAAGCAACAAGCCACAACGAGACCAAGAGGAAGAAGGGCAGCTGACATATTTGGGGGCTTTAAGAATAAAGTTGAGGGGCCGGCGCTGTGGTGCAGTGGGTTAAGCCATCTCTGCAGTGCCAGCATCCCATTTGGGCACCAGTTCGAGTCTCAGCCGCTCCACTTCCAATCCAGCTCCCTCTAATGCACCTGGGAAGGCAGTGGAGGATGACCCAAGTGCTTAGGCCCCTGCATCCACGTGGGAGACCTGGAGGAAGCTGGCCTGGCCCAGCCCTGTCTGTTGTAGTCATTTAGGGAGTGAACCTGTGGATGGAAGATCTCTCCTTCTCTCTCTCTCTCCTTCTCTCTCTCTAATTCTGACTTACAAATAGATAAATCATTTTTAAAAAGTTTATTTTACTTTTCCAATTAAAAATTAATTTATGGACGTAACTGAATGCAAGGCATGTTTCGGACATGAGCATTAGACTAAAATCCAGGAAAATCTGAATACAGCATGGGCTTTAGTTAGTAACAATGCATCGGCACTGGTGTGTTACCCACAGCGAGTGTCTCAAGGCTATCCGGTAAGAACTGGAGGGACGAGAACTCTCTGCCTGGTCTCCCACTGTTCTCTAAATCTGAATGTGTCCTACAAATAAAGCCTAGGGTCAGGGCACTGAGCCTGGCAGTTAGGACGCCTGTGTGCCACGCTGGGGCGCCCGCTCCTGACTCCAGCTTCCTGCTAATGCAGATCCTGGGAGGCAGTGCTGCCGGCGCAAGTGACTGGGTTCCTGTCGCCAGTATAGAGACGGACTGGCTTCCCAGCTCCCGCCTTCGAGCCCAGCCCCAGCCACTGGGGAGTGAGTCAGCAGAAGGGAGAGTTCCCTCCCTTCCCCCCCCATTTCCTCCCTCTTTCTCTCTCTCTCCCCCTCCCTCCCTCCCTCTCTCACTCCCTCCCTCCCTCCCTCTCTCACTCCCTCCCTTCCTGCCCGCCTTGCAAATATAAATTTTTAGACAATAATAACAAAGTCTGCTCAAAAAGCATTTATCAATGTGGCCAGCATTGTGGTATAGCGGGTAAAGCCGCCACCTTCAGCGCCGACATCCCATTTGGGTGCTCGTTCATGTCCCTGCTGCTCCACTTCTGGTCCAGCTCCCTGCCGATGGCCTGGGACAGCAGTGGAAGATGGCCCAAGTGTTTGAGCCCCTGCACCCATGTGGGAGACCCGGAAGAAGCTCCTGGCTCCTGGCTTCAGGAGCCCGGCCATAGTGGACATTTGGGGAGTGAACCAGCAGATGGAAGACCTCTCTCTCTGTCTCTCTCTCGCGCTCTGTAACTCTGATTTTCAAAATAAGTAAAAATAGAATCTTCACAAAGCAGAAGGTACCATTTAGAAAGAAAGAAGCGTGTACGAGCTACTTCACAGGGGCCAGGGTTCCGGAACTGGCTGCTGGCGGCTGCAACAAGCTTACATACCCAGAGGAGCAGGTTGGACCCCACTCCTAGAAACGGGGGGCCTGTGGGATGACGGTTCCAAGTCTACAAAACTGGGGCGGCGTGGAGGAAAAAACAAGTTTACGTCCACAGTAAGAACGCCTGATTGACGAGGAAGACAAACAGGAAAAGGGCTGGCTCACCATGGCTCAGCCCCTCCTTCGGTCACGGTCAAAGGGGGCACTGTGTTTTGTCCCCCGCCCCGCCGCTGTCTTCTACGTCAATTTTCCCGTAAATGTACACATTCGCATAGATCTAAGCACAATCTTAGCTCTTTTTCCACTAATACTTTAATGGGCATCTTCTGGGGGACTTAAAAACTGGAAAACGTCCTAATACTTGCAGAATATCTTCCCACGCGCTGTGGGACCACTCAGTTGACTGCTCTGTATTTGCACATCCCAACCCCCCGCCATGAAAACACCTAATGGGGTGCCACGCACGGAACTCCCCTGGGGGAGGCAGCACCAGGAACTGGCCCCGCCCCTCGCATGGGGCCTGGAAGCACCATAGCCGTGAACGGTGCTGGGAAACACGGGCGCTGTGGGGTCCTGGCAGCAGGAGCCTGCACCTGCCTGGTGTGAATTGCATCTCCTCGCACCGCACCTGCACCGGCCGGCAGCTGTGCGGACCCCACGGCAGGGAGCCTAACACCACCCTAGCCGCGAGCTGTGTTCCAGGCGCTCACCTGCAGAGTCGCTGGGGCCAGCGCAACCTCCAGGAGCCTTGGGAGTCAGATGTGCAGGTGACGCTAGGAGGACCCCGCCCCCACACAGGCCATGACTCCCTAGACCCCCTCTGTGGAGCTGCCGGCTCTTGGCCGCGTCAACGAAACCCTTCCAGCTTTCAACAACAAAACAAAATGCTTGGGAACAGACAATTTCGGATTCTGGACCGGGGGCTTTCCCAGAGGTTTGCTGTGAGACCCGGAAAAAGGCTGGGGTCCCCCTGGCCCCCAGCGTAAAGGGGCCACACTCCCAGGTGTGTAGTCAGGTCAGAAGAGGTCACTCCGCTGCATGGCACGGAGCCTGGCAGCTTGTGGGTCCTAGATAGGAGTAGTTTCCTTGTTCTTCGCTCCTCGGCGTCCCCGCAGGTGGTGTGACGGTGGAGAAGCCAGCCGCCCAGCGCTGACCCCCGCGCCGTCCGCCTGACAGCTTGCATGCTGATGGCCACGGATCACCGGATCACCGGATCACCAGATCACCGTCAGAGAGGCAGCAACGAAACTGTCCGTTCCCAAGGTACAACAGCAAGAAAAACGTCCCTCTACATGGATTAAAGTGCCACGCTGTTCCTGAAGCGAACTCTACTGTGAATTCCTCAAACGGCCGCGGCACGTAAGAACATACACTGAGAATGCATCACTGGGCTGGCGCCGTGGCGCAGTGGGTTAAAGCCCTGGCCTGAAGTGCCAGCATCCCATATGGGCGCTGGTTCGAGTCCCAGCTGCTCCACTTCCTATCCAGCTCTCTGCTCTGGCCTGGGAAAACAGTAGAAGATGGCCCAGGTCCTTGAGCCCTTGCACCTAACATGGGAAACCCGGAAGAAGCTCCTGGCTTCGGATTGGTGCAGCTCTGGCCATTGCAGCCATCTAGGGAGTGAACCAGCAGATGGAAGACCTCTCTCTCTGTCTCTACCTTTCTCTGTAACTCTGTCTTTCAAATAAATAACAATAGATATTTAAAAAGATGAATATGGGCTGGCACTATGGCTCAGTGGGTTAATGCCCTGGTTAATGCCCATATGGGCACCGGTTCGTGACCTGGCTGCTCTACTTCCAATCCAGCTCTCTGGCTTCGGATCCATGCAGCTCCGGCCATTGCAGTCAATTGGGGAGTGAACCAGCGGATGGAAGACCTCTCTCTCTCTTTGCCTCTCCTCTCTCTTTGTAATTCTTTCAAATAATAATAATAAAAAAAGAATGCATCATTTACATCCCGGATGCATTCAGTCTATGGGGGAGGAGGCGAATTTCCATGACCCCCCACCCCCGCCATGATGTTTTAAACTATTCGGACACCAATGAAATGCACGTGTTTGTCCATCCCCGGCCAGGTCCCCAGTGACTCCACGAGGCACACGGACACCGTGAGATCCGTCCCACATGCTGGGCTGTGACTTTGCAACTTCTATGCTTCAGCAACCTGGCTAAGCTGGCAGGACTCACGCCCTCCAGAGGGTCACCAGCACGTCCTCACTCGTGCCCTGAAGACGGACGCATCGGCTCGGGTCAGAGCAGGTGCAGGCGCACGGCACGGCACCATCTTCCTTGCCAGTGACCTACCGTGCGTCACAGCCCAGACCGCGTCCAGCACACAGGAAGCCTCTGCCCCGGCCACTACCATCCATGGGCAGCCTCCATCATCGGCACTGTCATGAGCCAGCAGTGATCAAAAAGATGGGAGGTGTCCGTGTCTTTTTTGTGATTTAGTCCACATAAACACCGATCTGGTTCCCTCCAAAGAGCGAGCAAGGTGCCAGGAGAGGATGCAGCTAGAATGGCTACACCGGGCAGTACATGCCCTCCTGAACCTGGCAAGGGATCTGCTGAGTCACGCACAGGGGACTGGAAGACGCCACGGCCACTGCTCTACAGGGTAAACCTGGCAATCTCCACTTCGCTGACGGACGCGTAACAGAACCGCAGAAAGCAGCTCTGTCAGCACGTCTGCAGCTGTCCCCATCAGAAGGCAATTCCCACGCACAGACAGAACTGCAAGAGTCCACGCCGGAACCATAAATCTTGTTCAAGTCCTGCCAACTTGAGGGCCTGGACACTGGGCAGCTTCCCTTCCAAGTTATCATCAGAAGCTAAATCAGAATAAAAACAGTCGGCACATCGAACTGAAACCTCATCAAAATTTCCGATAGCCATTAAGTTTTTGGATGGGCAGAAACTCAAATAGACCGCAAGCTACAAGGGGGCGGCGCTGGCAGCTTCCGCCTTCGAGGTCATTACGCATTTTCCCCGGCATTCTCTGGTTGGCTGCCTGTCTCACTCACAGGGCAGGACTCCACCTGTCTGGGCTCAGGGAGCTTCCGCCACCTGCCGAGGGCTGAATAACCCCACGGTGTGCTCGGCCGAGCGCTGGCTGACCAGGAAGCACGGGTCACTGAACGACAGCCGTCCATTGCTGCAAATCCATCAAGGTGAACCAGAGTTCAGCGGGCAGATCGGGGCCAAGAACTACGGTGCCGGCAAACAGGTGAGTCACTCGCAGTGGAACCAGCAATGCAGGATGGCAACACAGCTCCCAGGCCAGCCCAGGCCCACGTGCCCAGAGACGGCACTGTTTCCCACCAGAGGAACGCGGAGAAGGGCGTGAGACCGTGGGACCGCCACTCTCTGGGGTTGCCATGGCCGCTATGACAACACCCACCAGAAAATACCTCCTAACGCACAGGTGTGTGAAGACCTAAGTGTACAAATGTCTGTTGCCGCATCAGCCGAGATGGCAACCAGAGGAGCCAACACAGAAGCCACGTGGGGGGACAGGGACGGCTGCTCCCATGACCCTCCGACCCCTGGAGCTGTGAAGCCCCTGTGGAGTGGGGCTCTGCACACCCTGCGTGGCCAGCTTGCTCCGTGACCATGGGCGAGACTTAAACCCCCTGAGTTTCTTCATCTGTAAGAGCCCTCAGCTCAGAGGTGGCTCTGAGGAGCACACGTGTGAACAGACGTGCAATACTCAGAGCAGAGTCTTGCGTGGATTAAGTGCACACGGCCCTCACAACACTGCTGTACCTGGGATACTACGCAGCCACGTCAGAGGGCGAGGGAGCCCTGTGGCCCTGGTGTCCTAAGATCTCCAAGATTGTTGCAAAGTGGGGAAAGAGCAGCAAAACAGAACCCAAAGAAGCGATCACTGTTCATGCAATGAGACAGAGACGTTTAGGACGCACACGGCCACAGGGTGCCAGCCACTGGCACCAGGGTGCCGCTGGGGGCACCACCTGAGTCTCCCCTGGGTACAACTCAGAGAGGTCAACCAAGTCACTTAAAGAGACAGAAGCAGAAAAGAACACGGTAGTATCGTCAGGCAGGCAGGCAAAACGCGGGTCCCTTCCCACGGGAGCATGAAGCAGTGGGTTGCTGTGGCAACCTCTCGGCCGCTCTGTGGGCTGGTGCCAGATGCTGTTGCGTCAACACCACACACGGCAGCCCCGGGCAGGCCCCCAAGCCTGCCAGGAACGACCCCTGCCAGTGGGCACGGGTATCCTGTTTGCCACTAAGTGGCTGCTGGGAGGAGGGGCCGTGTGCCTCTGCTCCCGTTCCATCCGTGCCCGGACCTGACCCAGCATGGAGAGCACGCTCGGGGAAGCAGCCCTGCACCTGCTCACTGGGGGGGGGGGGTTTGTTCCCCAGACCCTCACAGCTGAGAGGGTGGTGGGAAAAGGGGTGGGGCAGGTTTAGGGCAGATGTGCGGCAGGTGTGGGGCAGGCGTGGTGCAGTGGGGAGGATGTCACACCACGTGCTGCAAAGGCTGAGTGGCCGGGCCGTGAACGCCCCACACCTGCGCGGTGCCCTGCTGTGACAGCGCTTGTCCCGCCACCGGGGCCCCGATCACTGCCCTGGTCGTGTGTGTGCCGACTGCTTCTTCCTACAGAGAGGGGTTTCTCCAGGCTCCCGGTGCTGGGGGCGCTCAGGAAACACTCTCCAAGAGAGACGGCCTCTACCAGACCCAGAGTCCCCACCCCGCCGGGAAGCTGGCTGGAAGGTTGCCATGGCAACCAGAGGGGGTTTGCCTTGCCTTGCTCTGGCCTTCAGGGGTCCCCACTATGTCCCCCATGAAAATCCTGCTCCAGTTTGCGGGTGGGGGGCGGGAGCCACCGCCTCCCGGGAAACCCCGGGGCAAGGAACAGCAGTGGGGACAGGCTGCCTCGGGGGAGCTACCCAGAAGCCACCTGTGCACGACTGGCCCCTGTCATGGATCCTTCTAGAAAGGCGGGAAATGCCCACGCATGGGGGGACCTGTACCGTGGGGTGGGGGTGAGAAGGCACTCCAGGGCCTATGAGGGGCGTCTGCCCGCCACCACCGCGTGCCCTGCCCCGGAAGCCTCCCTACACTTTGCGACTCCCACGGCAAGATTTGTGGGCTCCTAAGACTCACTGTCGCCCCACAAGAACCGTGGGACACCCAGCACGCGTCAGAGAGAAGCCGTCAGTTCCTAAGGATCCCACGAGCACCTGCCTCACGCATGGTCCTGCTTCTGTCCTGCTCGGCCCCGAGGGAAGAGGAAGGATGTGGGCGGCTCCTCCGTAGCCAGAGAAGAGCCCCTCCCAACCTGGCCAGGCAGGTGATCCAGAGCCAGGGTCCACCAAGTGGTCTAGCAGCCAGGGGCTCCCGAGAGCCAGGTGTGGGGTCAGAAGACCCCAGGGTGGGCCCCAGACCAGCCACAGTTTAGTAGGGAGGGGGTGTGACTGTCCACCTTGGCCGGCCCCAGCCCCATTCCAGAACCAGTTCTAGAGCCCTGCTCATGGACCCCTCAACAGGGAGAGCCCCAGGGCTCAGCCCACTCATTCTCTTGAGTGTTTGTGACACCACCCTCCCCCCCACCCTGCTGTCTGGACTAACGTCCACCCCAAGAGTTCGGGTCCCAGCTCCGGGTCCCCCTGAGTGTGACCTCACAAGGGGACGGGGCCTTTGCAGATGTCACCAAGCAGTGGATCTCAGCCGGGGGCCATCACGCTGGCTTCACCAGGGGCTACGACCCATTAGGAACATCCAGCTAGGACGGGGCAGAAGGAGAGTCGAGGCACACGGGAGAGGAGGCCGAGATGACAGCGGTTCGGCCATGAGCCCAGGAGCACCACGGCCACCGGCAGCTGGACACAGCCAGCTTCCTGTGGAGGCCCCAGAGGGAGGGTGGCCCTGCTGACACCTTGACCGCTGTGACCCTGACCTTGGGTTCGGGGGGGGGGGGGCAAGTTTCAGCTTCTGGAAGTCGCCCAGGCCGTGGCAGTTGCTATGGCAACCTCGGGACACTAACTCCACCCTCCGCCCCTCTCCCACTCACCTGGAAAAGTCCCCAGAGGGCAGAGCGCTGGGCCAGCTCTGGCAGCCCAGTGAGGCCAGCACTGTACCCCGCTCACAGGCAGGGCGACTGGCTCAGCGGCAGGTAAGTAGGTAAGAGGCAGAGCTGGGTGGGACTCCAGCCGGCAGACCAGCTGCTCAGTCCAGGGCCAGTCTCTGGGCTCCACACCCCGACACTGCAGCCTCTGCACCCCCACGCAGTCCACACAACAGGAAGTCTCCAGGCCAGGCCAGCCACAAAACGGCGCTCCGCACTGCCAGGCAGTTCTCCCAGGCTTCCCTAGTGAGTCACCTCGCCGCTCTCTCAGGAATACTCCAGGCTTTCCCACCTGCTACCCTACTCTCCCCTGGCATCCCCACCTTGTACTTCATTGAGGAGCATCAGACAGGTGCACCTGATGTCATGGCCACAACCCACTCCCGCTCCACCGACAGACTCCCTGCATGACGGACAATGGCCCTGGCTCCTACAGAGCACCTCCACTGGCTCCTGGCAGAAGTTCAAGGAGTCCCAGCCAGAGTGGACATCCTCAGGGAAGCTGTGGGGAGCCTGTCGCATCTGGGAACAGCCTGGGTTGTCTCTGGGTGGAGACATATTGCACCATCTGGTCTCTGGTTGTTCACTTCACCTGTTGGCTTCTTCCCATCAGCCACTCACTGAGTGCTGGCACCTGCTATGTGCCAGGGACTGTCTGGGGCCACTGGGCACAAGCAGTGAGCAGCACAGACAGTCCTTGCCCAAACAGAACGCACAGTCTAGGTGGGTAAGACAGAATACAACAAGAACAAGCACTCCAGCAGCCCTGCGTGTAGGGCAGAGACCGAGAGTGTGGGGATACAGAATGGTGTCAGCTCTGCCTTCACGGAGGCCCTCAGCGGCTTTGCCCTGCCCCAAGTGCCTGCCACCCGGGCCTGGGCTTCTCACATCCCTTACTGCTGCCAGCGCACGCCCCACCCCTGAAGTGCTCATCCCAGCTCTGGGCTTCATGACCTCCCCCATGGAGGACCCCAGACGAAGGGAACCCCCACGGCTGTGGTGAGCAGAGCACCCGTGCCTCCACAGCTCTCACCTCGGCTGGACTCCCACGGCTGCCCCTGCACGCAGTTGGCTGCCCTGCTCTTGTTGGAGGGGGAGTTAGCCTTCGTTTGTTTACTTAACAGACAAATTAGATACAGATATAGATAATGATATAGATTAGATATACAGATACGGATATAGATATTGATACGGATACGCATATGGATACGCATACGGATATGGATATGGATATAGATAGATATGCTCATCCTCCCGGTCACTCCTCCAATGCCCAGGATGGCCAGGGCCGGAACTGGGAGTCAGGAAATCACCCAGGTGTCCCATGTGGGTGGCAGGGACCCAGTGACACAAGCCATCACTGCTGCCGCCCGGGGTCTGCATTAGCAGGAGGCTGGGGTCAGGAGCCACGGCCAAGCGTCCAAATTCTCTGACACGGGGAACGGGTCTCAACTGCGAGCCCAAAGTCCACCCCCAGGGCCTGTATCTGCACATTGTTGGTGCACGCTTGACAGGAAGGGGGGACGTGTGTGCACATTGTGTGTATGTTTGACATGGATGGAGTATGTGTGTGCACATCGTGTGCACACTGACAGGGATGGAGCACGTGTGTGTATGCCACGTGCACTCCCGACGTGGATGGAGCATATGTGTGCATGTCGTGTGCACTCCCGACATGCATGGAGCATGTATGCGCATGTCGTGTGCATGCTTGTAGGGGTCATGTAAAGACAAACACCAGCCTTCTGCCTGCAGTCCCCAGCCAGGCCCTACCGCAGTGCTTGGCACACACGACATCCTCAGCAAAGGTCTGCTGATAGAATCGATCAATCAATCAGTCGGTCACTTTCTAAAATGTAATTGATTGATCAATCAGTTGGTCACTTTCTAAAATGTACTTGATCGATTGATCAGTTGGTCACTTTCTAAAACGTGCCACATATAATCAAGCAGCCCAAAGAGCAAACGAGCTAAAGAGCCCCTGGCAAGTCACGTCCCTTCAATTCGGGTTCCACAGATGAAAACACAATTGCTCCCCTGCGGAGGTTCTGCAGGCAGCACACGGACGGGAGCTGTGAAATCCTCCACCTGGTTAGCACGAAGAAACATGACTCACACGCTGAAAAGCCCCGGTGCCACACCCACTCACTCCACACAAGACAGCATGGGAGCAACACGGCAGCATGGAGACAGAGCAGTGAGCCCCCCAGTGACAGCAGTGGGGACAGAGCCGTGAGCCCCCCAGTGACAGCAGTGGGGAAAGAGCAGTGAGCCCCCCAGTGACAGCAGTGGACACAGAGCCGTGAGCCCCCCAGTGACAGCAGTGGGGAAAGAGCAGTGAGCCCCCCAGTGACAGCAATGGGGAAAGAGCAGTGAGCCCCCCAGTGACAGCAGTGGGGAAAGAGCAGTGAGCCCCCAGTGACAGCCGTGGACACAGAGCGGTGAGCCCCCCGTCACAGCCGTGGACACAGAGCGGTGAGCCCCCCGTCACAGCCGTGGACACAGAGCGGTGAGCCCCCCGTCACAGCCGTGGACACAGAGCGGTGAGCCCCCCGTCACAGCCGTGGA
>CM027405.1:3237881-3249380 GCA_015711505.1 Sylvilagus bachmani | reverse complement strand
ACAGAGCGGTGAGCCCCCCGTCACAGCCGTGGATACAGAGCGGTGAGCCCCCCCGTCACAGCCGTGGACACAGAGCGGTGAGCCCCCCGTCACAGCCGTGGACACAGAGCGGTGAGCCCCCCCGTCACAGCCGTGGACACAGAGTGGTGAGCCCCCGTCACAGCCGTGGACACAGAGCGGTGAGCCCCCGTCACAGCCGTGGACACAGAGCGGTGAGCCCCCCCCCATCACAGCCGTGGACACAGAGCGGTGAGCTCCCCCGTGACAGCAGAAACAAGCATGGGACTTCCTCCCTGACTTCCTTCGTCTCTGCAAAACCTAAGCTCTGTCTTCCCTGCAATAGAACCGTGGACCCGAAGCCCCCAGGCCTGGGCCCAGTCCACTCCCCTGTGTGACCTTCAGCAAACAATCTGCCACGAGCGAGCCCAGGACCTCCCCCTGCTGTGGGCAGGGAGACCGCAGGGCTGCGGGGCGCGGCAGTGCGAGGCCGCGAGCAGGGCAGAGCAGAAGCTTCGGTGGCCTGCCCTGCACAGCGCCTCCTTCCGCCAGGGCCCAGCAGGTGCAGGGGCTGAGCCCCCTCGGCTACAACAGCAGCCAGGATGCTGAAAGCAATTGAAGGGCACGTCCCCTCCCCCACATCTCTGTAAGAGGCAGCCTTGGAGTACAAGATGGAGAAGGCGAAGCCAAGCAAACCCGGGACTCTTCGCCTAAGAAACATGAGCAAGAAAGGTCACCGCAGGGTCACCAACAGGATCAATGATTCGCTGGAGGAAAAGCAGCTAGTTTTAGTGGGGAGACAGTCATGGATTTCCAGGCTCATAAGCCCCAGACAGTCTGAGCGACATTTTCTTTCGGAGAGCTTTTAAGCCTCAGGACATCAAGACGGAAAGATTAAACGCAATCAATCTACAATGCGATGATTAAAAAAACAGGTCCCTAAAGCGAGTCTCCAGCCACGTGGTGTCTGAAAGGGAATCAGTGTTCAATAAGTATTGAATGTTGGGCCAGGGAGCCCGGAGCGGAGCTGGAGAGGAAGGGGTTCTCGGGCCTTCTGAGCATCAGCCTTAAGTACCTGCCAGACAGCATGAGACCAGCTCTGAGGACAAACAGTCCCCCAGCCGCCAGAATCGCCAGAATCGCAGTCAGGGGTCCCCTTCCACTCCTGGGTGGGGGACATCAGGACCAGCTCCCTGGGGCTGTCTGCAACTTCACACAATGGGACCACCCAGGAAGACCTGGACTCTGCAGCTGTTTTGAACCCAAAACAGAAGCAGCAGGGTTAGCCCCTCCCCGTGGTAGCCTGAGGGCTGCTTCCTCTGCTCAGAAGGTTGCAGAGCGCGGGGTACAACAGTGCTCCACCCGACAGACCCTGGATGTGTCAGTGCTCGCGTAGGGCGACTGCGCCCAGCGCTGTGTCCCCACCTCCATGCACGGTGCTGAAGTCACCCAGCAGGCCATTCTCAGGACGCAGCCCAGGACGAAGGCTGTATCTGCAAATTAAATCTCCAGGAACCGATCGCACACCAAGTCACTTCACTCTGCATTTTCTCGTTCTGGAAAATGACTGGCCTTCTGCTGGGGACACTCAACGTGAGTGACACCCAGGAATGGGCCAGCAGCCTGCCTGCACACTCCCAGGCTGCCCCCTCACCCAGGTGGCAAGCTTCACCCTCGGCTAAAATGACGCATCACATCTGAATGGCACACAAACTTAACTCGCCAAACCATGCAACCTCGGTGTCCAGGAATGGATTAAGACGCCTGGATTCTGATCTTGGTGCAAGGTCACAGCCACAGCTGTGCCCCGGGAGGCTCTGGGCCTGGCTCTTCACAAAGATTCCTCCCTAGGAAGGAGCCCCTCTTCAGTGGGATGGGTCCCTCTCTCCCGGGAACACCCGTCAGCACTCAGAGTGCCCGCTGTCAGGCACAGCGGAGCTGGCGACTCGTCACCGCGCCCAGGCAAGCAGCAGGGCCAGTGCTGGCCCCATCCTGAGTCCGCCTCTCTGCAGACCACACGGCATGCTTCCAGCATCCGGGAACACGGGATTGGGCAGCGGCTCCATCTCGTTCCCAAGCTCTCCCACCCTCAGTGGTCCTCCCAGGGCTCTCGCGACAGGACCAAGGCAGCACTGACTGTCGCAAAGGCTTCTGGGACCTGCGAGTTGCTGACCCAGGCTCAGAGGCCACAGATGCTGCGATGATGCTTTACACATCGAGCATCTTTCAATTCAATGTCACGGCATCCCAAGGGGGTAGGTTATGGCGTGCCCATTTGAGAGATGTGGAAAACTGAGGCTTAGAGAATTCTGTAAAAATCAAGTGTGCCCACGACTGCTCTGCACTCACTACAACCAAACCCCTTCACCTGGCTCATCCCTGGATGCTTCACCGGCCAGTGCTGAACACAGGAGCCCAGCCCTGGCTGCCACAGCCATCTGGGGAGTGAACCAACGGATGGAAGAGCACTCGCTGCTGTGGCTCTGCCTTTCAAGTGAACACGACCGACAAGTTCACAAAAATGCTTGAGGAAATGAAAGATAAGCTGGAGGATTTTGACAGACAGCTGAAAAGTTAAAAAAAAAATAAAAGAAGCAGCATAAGGGGACAGTTGGTCCACTTCCGATCCAGCTCTCTGCTGTGGCCTGGGAAAGCAGTGGAAGATGGCCCAAGTGCTTGGGCCCCTGCACCCGCGTGGGAGATCTGGAAGAAGTTCCTGGCTCCTGGCTTCAGCCTGGCCCAGCCCTGGCCATTACAGCCATCTGGGGAATGAACCAGCAATGGAAGATCTCTCTCTCTGTCTCTCTCTCTCTCGCTCGCTGTCTCCCTCTCTCACTGTAGCTCTGCCTTTCAGATAAACAAATCTTTAAAAGAAGGAACATAAAAGAAGTCACCTGTCAATACCGGCCAGAAGGCAAGAAGGTCCTTACTGAGGGCGGCCGGCCAGCGGGAGAAGCCGTGGGCACTGCCGCGCTCTGGCCAGGGCGCTGGCTCTGAGAGCCAGCCTGCTGCTCAGCGGTGCATGCCCTTGGGAAGGTGCTTCACCGCCCAGGCCCCCATCTGTAAGCGGGAGGAACAGCAACGCCACCCACAGGCTGTGAAGAGGATTGCAGGAGCTGCCCAGAGAAGTCCAGAGGCGCCTGGCGCTACGGCCTATGGCACGCAGGCCAGGCGACCCCGGTCAGTCTTCACCAACAAACAGAAAGCACTAAATCCAGCCCAGTAAACAGGCACACGGCCCGGCCTGGGCTCTCCGCAGCTGCCTCCTTGTCCATCCTCAACACCCCCGCGCACACACAGTCCCACTGAGCAGCCAACACTTCACACACACACACACACACACACACACACGCACACCTCGCACTCAGCTCCCATCCTTGCGTCTGCCCCTTCCTCTGCCTGGGGAGCCTTGCCCTGCTCGGTCCACTTGGGAAGCTTCAAGAACCAGCTGAAACGTGCCCCTCTGGAGGGTCAGTACTTCCTCTCCGGGCTCAGCGGGCCCTCAGCTTCCCAGGAGTGTGGCACCCATCGACTTCAAGGTCACTTCCGTCTGTGGCTCTGTCCACCCGGCCAGGTCCACCTGCCTCGGAAGCAGAGCACCATCGTATGCCTCTGCTTCCCCATGGGCCAGGCACGGGGTTTGGTGCGTAGCCGCTATGTGACTGTAACCGCTCGGGGATGGGTAAATGAGAAACCGAATGAGCGAAACAAACACACCGGGGCCAGCGTGCACACCACGATGGTTTCAAGCATCCACCAGGTGGCCGCACAGGGGGCCTGGCGTTCTTACTCTTCCAAGGCTTGAAGCATCCCCCCGGGGTCCTCAGAAGCCAGGATGTCCACCAGCTGGTCACTCAGGGCCAGGTCCTCGCTCACCCCGCCGGCCGAGGAGAAGAGCGGGGGCTCCAGCTTGCTCCCGTGGCGCTGCACCTGCCGGCGAATCACAGAAACAGCCGATAAGCGGGCCAGGAGGGAAGGCTGGCCTGCCCCCTTGAGAGCCTCCATCTTCCCATCAAAGAAATGGGATCGTAATTCCAACAGCACAGGCTTTGCCATGTGGCTAGACCGAGCAGCGTCGGAAAGCTGTGTTCAGACGGTGCAGACTTACAGAAAACACCTCCCGGGCGCTACCACCTCCACCAGGCAGAGGAAAACCAGAGTAGGCTCAGATCTGCCTGCCTTCAGATGGCAGTGTGGGATGGGGACAAGGTGACAGCATGCAGAGGCCGCCCAACCCCCTGACTGCACGGACGCGCTCTCTGCTTTACCCCGACACCATCCCGTGCCAGTGTCACTCGGAGCTTTGCATGTGTGCACCAGGGTTTTCAAGAAGTGGATGGAAAATATGTCTGACGAACAAAAATGATGCCTGGAGTTCAGAAACACTTTTGCATTGAAATAAACTCATCTCCTCCTTCCACTGTTCACCAACCTTCTGCAACGCCTCCGCATCATGAAACCATCACAGCCACAAAGCATCAGAGCTCCCCACTTGACAAATAAGGAAACTGAGGCCCGGTGAGGGGCATCGCGCCACGGAAGGCCTCAGGGCTCCAGAAGAGCCATGGCGGCGCTGGCTCCATGCTGCTGCAGCTCCAAAGGCTGCCCCTGTCTCGCCGGTCCCTGCCTTGCTGGCAAAAATACAAAGGAAAATGTGCAAAGACTTCACTCTGTGATGGGAAGGGAAAAAATACTGCATGGGCCCAGAGACCGGAAGTCAAACTCGCTGCTTCCTGCCTCTCCCACCCAGGGCGGGAGATGGTGGCCCCTGGGGAGAACAAGCCCAGATCCCAGTGACAACGTGGGCCCCTGACCTGCTCCTCACTTCCACCTGCCAAGGAGCCTGTGGGTGCAGACGGCCGCCTCCTCCGGGAAGCAGGCGCAGGATGAACGATGCCCTCCACTGCCCCAGCGTCCAGGGAGAGGGGTCTCCAGCCCAGCCCATGCTCGGACACACCAGCAAGTGGGTCAGCCTCAGCCTCCTCCACGTGAGGGAGGAGGAGGCCGTGTTCCTGCCCTGGCGCTGGGCCCCGGGTGACAGCCCTGTCCCAGCAGCACAGTCTTCAGTGCCCTGCAGGAACAAGGCAGCCTGCCGGGGGTGCCCTGAGGAACGCCCGGCCACAACAGCTCCAGGGTGCTGTCCGGCTCATCTTCCTGCACTGCCCACGGCCGGGCCAGACTCCCTTGCCTCACCCACGCAGGACAGGCGCCCTCCCAGCCTCGGGGACGCAGCTCCCGCCACCGGTCCTCACCGCATCCCCTCTTGGGTACAGCCAGCAGCCGGAGATACATCAGCCAACAGCCACCTTCCTTCTGGCAGGATCCTAACGGCCCTCCCACCCCAAGCTGGTGATACAGCGCCACCTTCCTCCTGGCCACCAGCTCTGTCCTCAAACAAGTACAGATGGGGGATAAATACCCTGCCCTGACTCGAGACCAGCTTTGCACGGCCTCCAAGGGTCCTGGTCGGATGGTGCTTCCGGCGCCCTGTGGCGTTGGCGACCTCCCTGCCTCCCTTCCCCACCCTCCACCATCTTTCCAGGCATTGCTTCCCAGAGAAATTATGTGAACTTGAATCCTGGTCTCAGCCCAGGTCAGGATGACCTGCACCTCACACCTACCACGCCCACCACGCCCACCACGCCTGCACTGGCCGGCCACGCACCCACACCCACTGCACCACCCACCAGGTCATGCACAGCCACACCCCCCACACCTGCACTGGCCGGCCACGCCCACCATGCCCTGGCCACGCCCCGGTGCCCCACCACACACTCACCCCAGTTCTGGTGCACGTGCCTCCCTTCAGACACCAGCATCTCGCCGCCCAGAACAGTGCCGCCCAGCTCAGCACAAATGACACGACGAAGGCACCAAAAAACGCGGCAGCGTGGAGCCCGTGGTTGGGCAGAACCTGTGGGGACAGAGGCAGAGTGGATTCACCTGTGGCCCACCTGCCATCTCCCAGGCAGAGGCGCGCCCGGGAGTCTCAGTTGGGAAGAAGGTCCCAGGCTCCGGCCGGCTCTGCCAGAGGCTCCCCCTGGTGAGGCCAAACCCACAGGGGCACAGGGCAGGTGGGGAGGCCCAAGGGGACACTGGACCAGGTCGGGCTGGGCAGCAGGCGCCTCCGGGCAATGGCCTCCTCTGAGATCAGGGCAGCCACAGCTGGCACTGGGGGCGGGGTCCACTCACAGCCCATGCCAGGCAACACCTGGGAGGAGCAGGTGCATTCTAGGTGCTCCCCATCCATCCTCCCTCCTCTTTCTCAGCACCTGAACCGATCCGAGCAACCTTGGAGGCCGGCGTCCTGCTAAGCACTTGGCCAAGCTGTGCTCTCAGAGCTGCCCAGGCCTCAGAGTGGAGACACAGGTGCCCCTGGCCCGACCCACTGCGCCCCGCCAGGCCTGAGATGGGGTTCCCAACCAGCTCCCCAGGGTGCTACTGCTGAGCCGGGAGTCACCACGGCCGGCCGCAGACCTGAGGATTAGCTCACCGAATTCCCTCCGAGAAACACGCAGGAAAGCTTAACTGTAAGGGTGGGTGGATCAGAATATGCGTAAGACTTATGTGTGTGCCAGGCCGGGGCTCGGGTGCGGCCCGGGTGACTCAGTGGACACCCGGAGCTCAGCACCCTGAACGCTGCGCTGCCCGGAGCAGGGTGAGAACTGTGTGTTCCACAGATTATTCCACCTGCGTGAAGTGCAATCCTGCAGCCACTTCAAAACGTTCATGAGAAACAATTTATAAATAGGCTGGGGCGGCGCTGTGGCGCAGTGGGAAAAGCCTTGCCTGCAGTGCTGGCATCCCACATGGGCGCTGGTTCGAGTCCCAGCTGCACCACTTCTGATCTTGCTCTCTGTTACGGCCTGGCAAAGCAGTAGAAGATGGCCCAAGTCCCTGGGCCCCTGCACCCGGTGGGAGACCCGGAAGAAACTCTTGGCTCCAGGCTTCGGATGAGCACAGCTCCAGCTGCTGTGGCCATCTGGGGAGTGAACCAGCGGATGGAAGACCTCTCTCTCTCTCTCTGCCTCTCCTTCTCTCTGTGTAACTCTGACTTTCAAATAAATAAATAAAAATATTTTTTAAAAAACAAGCTTATTTTGGTGCAAAGGACATGGAGATCCGTGCATTGTTTTTTCATAACATGCATTTTTCCATGAGTGTTTTGAAGCCCCTTACATGCATGGATTTCAAAAAATGTTGGCACAAAAATAAGCTTATTTTTACATTCCTCTTCCCGTGAATTCTTTGAACCTCCTCATATTAATGTTAAAGAGTAGAGCACCACACCCATGCAAGAGAAAGAGCAGCCAAGGGTTGACTAAGAGGCTTCCCCTGCGTTCCCTGCCCCCCACCCAACTTCCCAGCCCTGCTTCCCAGAGGTACGTGGTTCACACTGGCTCCTTGGAGGTTGGGGGGTTAGTTAACCAGCCTGATCGGTCACCTTCAGTACTCTAAAAAGTGTGTATGCATCTCTACTTCTTGACCTGTCAATGTTACATATCATTTCCTGAATTCGTGCTGCGACAGATAAGGGTTTATGTCTTGAATTCCTGCTATGACAGATATGGATTTAGGCCCCATTTTTAACCCTATGCATTCACAGGGTTTGTTACCCAACAGATCTGTCTCTATATTCCCTTTCCCAATTTTGCTATTGTTTTTAATTGTCAATCAGCCACCACCTTAAACTTGAAATCAAAAACTTAAGCCTCGATTTTTATGATGCTAAGTCCAGGGAATAAATCTTGCTGGGTGCCCACCCCTGTCCATCTCCTTCCCCACTTCTGTAATCTTTCAGCGTGTGTATTCTGTCCTGCAACCACAATCCAGACAATTCACTGTGATGCCAGTCACTTTGGAATACATTAACTGAGTGTAATCTTAGGCCACTAACTACTCCTGCCTGCCGTGGATTGGAGTATATTTCTAATACAATCTGGACCAACACCTCTTCGTGAAACTTTTCTTTTTCCTGGAGTTTCCTATCACCTTTGTCTTCCTGGTACCTGCTCATTTTCGTTATGCTACTATCTCTACAAGGAGTGAACTTTTTCTTAAAACTCAGTGTTCCCAGAGTCTCTGACTTTCTGACCCACATCAGACTGGTTACTTCTAGCCTAGCTGCAAAGCTGTCACACTGAGCTTTTTCCTCACTTAGAAACGCGGCTACTTGAGGCTCCTTTCTTCTTTTCTCTTGGATACTTTTATTTATCTTGATGGAGTGCAACACTGTATTTATTCCCAAGTAAATTTATTTAGAAACAAAGTTCTTTTCTCCCATGCCTGAAAATGTTGCCACTTTCCCTTTGTTTTGATTGATGGCTTGCCTGGGTATGTAACTCCAAGGTCAAAATCATTTCCCCCAGAATGCTGGTGGCCACTACACTGTCTTGGGACATAACTATGCCTTTGACCTTTCAGAAGGATCTGGTTTTGCTTTCTGAGTGCTTTAAATTTTTCCTATTTCTCCTGAAGTCCTGAATACTCAATCATTTTAAAGATTTTTGGAGAGATTTTTAATGATACAAAAAAATGCTCATATCCTAAAGTAACATTTGTAAGGAAGATACAAAACTGTCTACATGAGAGAATCCTAGTTTCACTAAAGTAAAAATGATGGGGGCGCCTAGTGCACAGGTGTATAGCATAAAGAAAACGCTCCAGAACCGTGTGGCGTGTGAGGCTTTTCATCCTCCTTGCGCACATGTATTACTTGTATAGGGAAAAAAACAAGTTGATAAATTTTTCCATCAAGATTGGCAGACAGAGTGATGGACCACCCAAATCCCCCTTCAAGGAGGAGCTTGGGGCCAACTCGGGGCAGTGAGGGCAGAACTCAGCGTTCAGCGTCAGGGTCAGAACCGGTTGCAGAGAGCTTCCCCACGTGAGGTCGCACCCTCCCCAGAACGGCTCTGATGGTGGCACGGCGTGGCAGGGCACGGCGGCCAGCCACTTCCCATGGAGAGGGGCAGCACCTGCTCCCGAGCTCCCCCACAGGCTGGCTGAGGCCGCTAGATGGAGCCCAAGCGACTTCTTCCTCCACCTCCTCCCTCCCCGTCTCAGGGGGCACCGACTAGCACCACCTAGCACCACCCCCAGGTGTGTGGACACAGCACTTAGCCCTACACTTGCCGTGATTTACCACAGCAGTACAAAGTTGCAAGGGAAAATCGGAACAGAGAGAGATGCACAGGCCAAGCCAGAGGGAGACCAGGCTTGGGCTTCCACAAGGCCCCTCCCAGGGGAGGCCGTGGACAGCTGGGCTCTCCCAGCAGCGAGCAGCAACAACGCCCATGACGCGTGGTCGGCCCGGGAGACTCGCGGAGGCTTAATCATGCCCAGGGCTGTCGCTCAGGCCCTCTGCCTGCGAGCACCAGAACTGCAGACTCCCAGAAGGAAAGCAGGCGTTCAGATTAAAACCCTTTGCTCCCGGGAAGCCACTCGGAGCAGTGTGGGGCAGGGTGGGGGCCCCTGAAATCCACGCTCTCGGATGCCAGCCTGGTGCTGAGCTGCAGGCACACTGGTGAGCATGTTCTTTCCCAGATTCTGTCCCAGCATCTGCGTCCAGAGACACTGGCCGTGACAAGTTTAATTCAGACCAGCAGCGCAGACAGGAGCTGGCCCCACTCCTGCAGCCACAGGCAGTGGGGGTCTCGGCTGAGCTCTGCTGGCCAACCCAACCTCCCAGACTGTCGAAGCGAAGCCGGGTTCCCAACAGGAGCTCCAGTGCAGACGCGGGTCCCTCGCGAGGATGAACCGGTCTCTGTCTACAGGGGCTGTTCAGACGGGACCCAATTCTGTTTTCATGCTCTGACCACTCTCAATCTCCAGTTCGATTAGTGCCAAATGACAGCCAAGTTCTCCACCTGTGCTGGCATCATCCCTCTGAGCACCTACTGAATCAGTAACCACATGAACACGAACAGCATCACATGGGGGTCACGTTAAAATATCGACAGAAAGGAGACACAAGAAAGCCTGTCTCCAATGAGCACAAAGGAGGGAGGTAGCAGCGATCGGTCGTCAAGGTTCGTCCTAGCAAAGGCGGCAGGACACAGAGCCGTGTTCACAGCTCCAGGAGGACTGGGGAGGTAAAGGGGTTAACGATTTGATCCCCTGCCAGTCTCTGGCCTCTGTTCAGCCCATAGAGGGAGCTGAACTGTGCCCAGAAAGCCGACCTTATCTGGAAACAAGGTCTTGGTAGACTTAGTCACGTGCAGGCTGCACTGGGTTGGGCGGGTCCCGAATCCAGTGCTTGTGTCCTTACAAGCAAAGGGAGATGTGAAGGGGGAGACAGACTGGCACGACACAGCCACCAGCCATGGAAGGCTGAGGATCCGTGGAGCCCCCAGACTGGGACCAACTCCCCCCTGGGCAGGGTCACTGTACCATAACAGAACTCTCTGCAGGTTCACATTCACGCTCCCTCTTTCCCTCCCTCCCCTCCTCCCCTCCTCCCCTCCTGTCCCTCATTCTTCATGAAGCAGAACCGAACAGCTGAGCCAGGGCGCCTCATTTCTCTTCTTCCCCCACCCCCACCTTCTCTGAACCCACACCTGGGATCCTGCCCTCCTTTGGCAGGTGCACGGCCAAGGGTTGAGGCATCGTAGGCAGCTCAGTGGAGGGAGCAGGAGCTGGCTCCCTGAGCCACACAGCTGAGGACAGCATGCCTGTGCCTAGGAAGGGGGCAGCCCAGGATCAGCCCTGCGGAGGCCACCATCGGTCACCCTTCTCTCTCCTGCAAGTCCCACTGACTGACACCCGGTGGGGGGGGGGCGGCCTCCAGGGGCCAGCGAGCTCACTACCCCTACTTTTCCTGCATGGCACATTATGAAGGGCCCTGCTCGCCTGCCCCGGCCACAGTGCTTGTACTACCTGACTTTATTCCTCCATTAACATGGACAAAGGAGAACAGGTCTCAAGATGTAGCATTCTGGGAAGGGGGAGGATCCTCATAATCAGTCAGCATCGTCACCATCACCATTGTTGGCATCACCACCAACACCATCATCATCACCATCATCACCCCCATCTCCAATATCTCCATCATCACTATCATCACCATGACCACCATCATCCCAACCATCTCCACCACCACCACCATCACTATCATCTTATCACCATTCTCACAGCATCCTCACCATCCTCACCATCTCCATCACCACCATCACTGAACTGAGCAGATATTGAGCACCAAGATTGGTGCCAAGCGCTTCATATTTAATTAATCCATTTAATCATTGCACCAATACTGTGAGATGGGACGCTATTCTAATCCCTGTTTTAGAAATGATAACACCAACTAGTACTCCACAGTATTTTTCACTTTGTGTTGCTATGTGAGGGCAAACTGTTGAAATCTTTACTTAATATATAGTAAATTGATCTTCTGTATATAAAGAGAATTGAAAATGAATCTTGATGTAAATGCAAGGGGAGAGGGAGTGGGAAAGGGGAGGGTTGTGGGTGGGAGGGAAGTTATGGGGGGGAAGCCATTGT
>CM027405.1:3203866-3237781 GCA_015711505.1 Sylvilagus bachmani | reverse complement strand
TGATAACACCAGGGGCTGACGCTGTGGCATAGCGGGTAAAGCCACCACCTGCAGTGCTGGAATCCCAAATGAGTGCTGGTTTGAGTCCTGGCTGTTCCACTTCCCATCCAGCTCTCTGCTCTGGCCTGGGAAAGCAGCGGAAGACGGCCCAAGTGCTTGGGCCCTGTGCCTGCATAGGCGGCCCCGAGGAAGCTCCTGCCTCGTGGCTTCAGATCAGCACAGTTCCGACTGCTGTGGCCAGTTGGGGAGTGAACCGGCAGATGGAAGACCTTTCTTTCTGTCTCTTCCTCTCACTGTCTGTAATTGTGCCTCTCAAATAAGTAAATAAAATATTTTTAAAAGAAATGATAACACCAAAGAACAAACAAGTTAAATAAATGGCCCGGGGTCCCAGAGGTGGGAAACAGTGGTTGCAAGTTCACACCAGCAGTCTGGGTGATCAGCCGCCACCCCCGGCTGGTGCTCTGGGGTTCAGGCCACGCCCTGGCTTTCTCCCGGGAGTCCTGGGCTGGGTTGCAGGGGCTGGCACCACTGTTGTGTTTTGATTCCCACTCTGATTATGGGCAGGGGGAGGGGGGAGGGAAAGGGTCACGGGCTACACCGGATTCACTCTATAAGTTTCAAAGAACATTTTACATTCAGAATCGCTATGACCACTTCACATGTACACAAACCGAACGGCGGGCAGCCAGGTTTGGCCCTGTGTTCAGTTACAGCGGCAAACGTTCCCAACATCCTGACTCAATGAGCACTGTGCAGGGCCCTGCAGGGGAGGAGAAGCAGACCAGCTCCTGCTCCAAGGGCTGACCACCTGACAGACAAGCAGCCATGGAGGACGGTGCTGGGCCTGGGTGGAGACGGGGAGGCATCAGAACCAGAGGGGCAGCCTCCCTCCGACATCAGAGGACCAACGTGGGGGCTGTCCAGGAGCTGACTCCGATAGGCAGAAGGGAGGCAGCCATGCAGGGGGAGCAGCCTGAGCCGGCCTGCAGGTGGCAGAAGGATCCCAGGTCCCCACGGCCTGGAGAGCAGGTTGGGGACATGCAACATCACTCTGGGGGCTTAGGGGGATCAGCACAGGGTCCTAAGCAGGGAGGAAACACAGCCAGGTCAGTTCAAGAGAGTGAGTGTAGGCTGTTGCATGCCTCCCGCCCGCAGGAAGCCAGGGCTGTGGCTCACGGGCTGGGTGCCTCCACTGATGTGGACAGGGACAGACGAGTGGTGACCAGGCGCTGCGGGAGGGCAGTGGGGAGTGATGGCAGCTGGGCGGTGTTTCCCTCTAGGCGATGAGGTGTTCTGGACTGGATGGTGGTGGTGGGTGCACAGTGTGGTGAGAGCATGAGATGCCAGCAACAGGAAAGCCCCAGGGATGTGCCCTTCACCTCACACGCGGAGCACAGAGCCCGCCCCCCACAGCGGAGCATGAAGCCAATCCGAGCCGTGGGGAGGGCTGAGCAGAGAGGGGTGCTGAGGAGACGGAGTCCACGGGGCACAGCGGCTGTGAAGCAATGGACTGGACTGCAGGATGCAAAGAGCAGGGACCAGCAGCACTTGCTGGGACCCACCCCTGCAGCGACAAGTCCCCAGATCAAAGCCACTTCCAGTCACAGAACAGCCCCAAGTTACCCACATTCTGAGACTGCCCTAAAAATATCCCAGCGCGGTCCCATGGACAATCCTTGCAAGACGGCAGCCACCTTAAATGTCATTGCTTATGAACGAGGAAGGGGTGGTCACTCTGGCTCTCCGTGCTAGCGCTCCTTGTGTCTCAGAAGGACTCACTGGTGGCTCGCACCCCGTCAGTCCCCCGAGATGGGGAGCAGGTGCCTCGGGGGCATTCTAGCACTGTGCAGACAAAAGGCCTCGGATGCTTGGAACCCAACACCGAGCTACAGAGCCATGATGAAGAACCGATTAGCAAGTCTCACTTCACTTAATCATAAGCGCATTGAGACCACGGAAAGCAGGAGCTCACATGCTGGTTCTCTGGTGATGGGACTGTGAGGAGTTATTACCCTATTCTTCCAGATTTTCTGTGTGGAATGGGCGGGGCAGGTGGGCTGTTTCCTTATAACGAACCCCACCCACGAACCCCCCACCTACGGAAAAGGCTTGAAGAAAATGGGGGGTCATACAGAATGACTTCCCGGAAAGAAGTTACATCTCTAAATCTCTCACTTTGAGCAAAACACCCAAGAAGTAGAAGGGGCCAGTGGCTTGTCCCTTGTCCCACAGTGCTCGAGGGGCAGCCCTGAAGGCAGACCCCAGGCCCCCCAGTGACAGTCCTGGTGAGATCGAGGCACAGATGGGCACATCACACCCGCCCACATCACTGTGCCCAGCCACCAACCATGAGTGACATCTGCATTAGGGAACAGCTGCTCCACGGGACTCCCACCCGCAAGGGGGCACTGGGCTTCAGGACCACGGCCAGCTCCCGGGGCCATGCCACCTCTGTGTGTTCTCTAAAACAGACCAGAGCAGACCCTCTGAGCACCACCTGCAGGACCCAGGTCCACCTGGGCTCGGTGGAGGACACAGGCTGTGCCAGACACGGCCTCACTTGCTGTGAGCTCCCGGGCCCACCCGGGGACCTGCTCTCCCTGGTCCCCGACTGCCTCACTAAACCATTGGTGTGCTCAGTAAGGGCCGGCCTCTCTCGTGCAGGAGCCTGGCTCGCCAGGAGATGCTGTGGGACTGGCAGGGCTTTGCAGCCAAACAGTTGGGCTCAAACGCCGGCTCCGTGCTCAACCCCTGTGCTCCTTCTGGGAGTCTGGGGCCTTGGGATGTGCCAAGCAGGGGGTGCCCCAGTAAAAACCCTGGCGCTGGGTCCCAAGGAGCTGCCCTGGCAGGCAACACGGGGTGTGAGCTGTCACGGCCCCCAGCTGGGGCATGGGATGCACCTGCTGGGAGGCCGTGTGGACACAGCTCCAGGAAGCCCGTGGCTGCTCTGTTCCAGATGTCACTCCTGTGCCTTTTCCTCTTGCTGTCTTGTGCCCTTTTGCTGCCAGACGTCATGGCCATGACCCCAGCCTCTCGCAAGTGCTTAGACTTGCCCCAGGGGATCCTGACATTCTAGCCATGGGACCTGGGGTGCACTGCTCGACCTCAGCGTACCTCGACTTCCCTGTCTGTGAAATGGGAGAGATTTAGGACAGAATCCATCTCACAAGATTGTGGGGGAAAGGCAGGATTGGGGGCCGCTCAGCTGGCACGTGGCAGGTGCTGAAAGACTGAAGCATCCCACAGGGTGACGGTTCACGTTCAGGGTCATGTGCCTGGGAGGGCGGCTAGCAGGCACGTCCCAGCAGACTGAGGAGGGGGCTCCATCTTCCAGGTGGGCAGGCAGCAGGTTGGGGACTGGGCAGAAAGACACGGAGGAAAAGCCTGGAGCAGGACGCCCTCCTCTTCCTCCTCCTGGACATCGGACGCCCAAGCTCCGACCTCGGACTCCAGGGCCGGCACGAGGACCACACTTGGGGTTCTTGGGCCGTCAGCCGTGGACTGAGAGCTACGTCACCAGCTTCCCCGATCCTGAGGCTTCGGAGTCGGAGGGAGCCATGGCACCGGCCTGCAGACGGCAACCGGGGGACTTCCCAGCCGGCCCCATCACGCGAGTCAATTTTCCCGAGAGCTTCTCTCTCAGAGGATCAAGTTCATGGCTATGGGTGTTGGGAAAAAAGCCACACCTGGCTTCCAGGAACGTCTCCACCAAAAGAAACTTACAACTCCACTGCATTTCCCATGGCCTTTAGGAAGCGTCCGCACAGATCCAAACAGCCTGCACCTCTGCAGAGAGCCCCGACCCAAACACGCAGGGAGCAAGCGCTCGATGAACACGCGTGCACGCGACGGCAAAACATCCCCAGCCGCTGGACACTGGGGACAGGCAAGGACGCGGTGGCCACCCACGCAGATGGCCAGGAGGAGCCTCGGCCTGGCCCAGCAGTGACCAACCACCCTGCTCAGACGGAAGGTCGTGGGGAGAAGTGGCCAGACAGCTCAGGCCACACGGGGAGGACGGGCGGGACGACACAGAGTCCCCAGCATCAGCACACATCTGGCTGTGAGCTCAGGCACAAGCCTGACAACCCAGGCGACGCACAGGCCGGGGAGGGTGCTCGGTCCCGGGTTCCCTCTTACCGTGATCTTTTCTTCTACCGTGATGGTGAAGTGGGCTTTGAGCTGTGAGCTGTTCTAGAAAAGGACGAGAGAGAGCACCATGGTGAGTGGCTGTGGGGCCTGACCCGTGGGGGAACGCCGGCTGCCCCATCCCAACGCCTGACATCACCGCCGGCTCCCGGTGGCCAGGTGGGCTGGGTGTGCCGGGGCTCAAAGACCTCCAGCGGGAAAGCCAAGCACCGGCCTCCAAGGTGCAATGCCAGCAGTGGGGAGAGGCGGGCCCGGGGTCGCAGGCTCACCCACAGCGGGGCCGCCCTGTGCCGAGTGACCCGGAGCGGTCACCCCTGAGCTCTGAGCACCCACTACCCGCCAGGTGGGGACCACGTCCACCCCTCCCTCTAACACACTCCACTGCTGAGCCCATCTCCTAACAGGCCTGCTGCCAGCACCGCCCCTTCTGCCACTCTCCTGCCCAGGAGCCATGGCCCGTGGGCACGGGAAGGCTGAGGGCTGAGGGTTATCTGACTGTCCACGTGTGGCGTCCGAGGCGGCCCACGTAGGCCATGCTTCCTCCTGGGCTAGAGGCTGAGCACCTCGCAGGACAGGGCGGCGACCAGAGCCAGACTTCTGGGTTCACCCGGCGGCCTGACCTTGACCATGGGAGTGACCTCCTGTGCCTCGGGCATCCTATTCCACTTGTAGGGCTGCTGTGGGGATGAAATGGGTTGACCCAGAACCCAGGGGCCTGCCCGGCTCGCAGGGAGTGTGGGAAATGCCCAGTGCCCTCGGCAGTCGTAGGGGCAGTCCCCAGACCAGCAGGAAGGCGGGGCGGGGGTCCCTTGTCCAGAACGCTTGGGATCCCAAATGTTTTGGGTTTCAGATTCATCCAGATTTTTAGAATGGCTGCACGGACTGATGGGATACCTGGGCACGGAACCCAGATCTGATTGTCTTCATGAACCCTGCGTGCACACACCCTGAGGAGAGGAACTTCCTGGAGCAGCGTGGGCACGCCTGTGTTTTCACCGCAGCCAGCGCGTGAGGTCATGCATGGAACTGTCCACCTGCAGGGTCACGCTGGAGCATTTCCGGTTTCCGATTAGGGACGCTCACCCCGAGGTTATCACCGCACATGACCTGGCCTTGGGACTTGGGGCCGGGAGCCCAGGGAGCTTGGCCCAGTCATGGCTGTTTGGCCACTGGGGGAGTGGACCAGTAGGGGGGAGGACTCCCTGTCTCTCCATCCTTCTCGGCTGCTCTGCCTTTCCAATGGGCAATAAATCAACACATCATTAAAACAACCACAACAGTGAGAAAGGAAGTACCAGAGACCAGCTCCGAAAGGTGAGGAGGGCAGGAAGCGTCAGGCTGTTTCCAGTCCCCAGGGCTCTGGCGTCCATCGAGGCCGTGTAGCTGACCCAGTAGGAGTCTCCGACTGCCCAGAGAGAGGTGAAGGTGTGAGGGAGGAGCTGGCCACACCCTGCCCAGGCCCCCGCGCAGCCCCGCCCCCAACAGCTGTGCCCCAGCTTGGGAGGCTCAGCTCCTGCCTTGGGATCTCACCTGCCTGGGATGGGGGGCACGTGCTGGGGACGATCAAACAGTGGGGCACACCTGCTCCCCTTCTCCCTCCCTGCTCCTGCTATGGCCCCCTGTGAGCTGGTCCCCTCCCCAAACAGGGCAGGCCGCCCCCAGCCCAAGGAGCCACCGCTCTGACTGGTGGTCTGGAGGTGCAGGGTCACTGCCCTTCCTGCCTGTCCAGGAAGCAAGACCACAGGGGGCACAGGTGACACAGCCCACCTGGCTGTGCCGGGCACTGCTCTCCGCGAAGCCTGTCCCCCAGCCATGCCTTCCTCTCCCACAGGGCTGCGCACGCGCCCTACCGCGCCACTGTGCACTGCACTTCTCCGCGTGCAGACTGCAACTTTGTAAGGACGAAAGCAGGAAGCAGCGAGGGTCCCGGGAACTGCATGTTTTTCTGTTTTGAAAACCCCAGCCTTCCCCAGACACGACGCAGATGACACAGGCGAGGTGAGAAAGGCACAGTCCCGCTCCCTGGCGCAGCGGCTTCACCTCTGCCCAGGCCCTCGCCCCTGCCTTAACCCAGCGGGGGCCCAGACAGGGCTGAGGGGGACAACACGGCGCTTCCTGCAGGAGCAGTGGCGGAGACGGGGGATTCGACGTGCTTGGTGTCACCGAGAGCACAAGGCAGTAGCCCCCTCCCCCTCCTATCCTGTCACCTGTTGCTAAATGACATCGGCTCTAAGGCAGGGACATAGTCACGAGGAGGAGGCGGCCAGGGTGTGAGTGAACTGGGGTCTGATGGTTTCCACCTGCTTGCTCTTTGGGGGGCCAAAGTCAGCCGCCCTGAAGCTGAAAATCAATGTCACACTCCTTGTCACAGATGGAGGTCACGGGTAAACGTGATTCATTTCACAGCAGAGCTAAGGTGTGGGCACAAATAGAAGAAGCTGGCGACAGCAGAAGGAAGACAACTAAATACGACTCGCGCCAGGGGCGCGTCCCACAGGCGTTCACAGCGTTCACGCCCGTCATGGCTGACATCCCTACTCTCTCCGCGGCTCCATGGGGTCGCCCTGAACCTCACACTCAGCGCAGGGATGAGAAGCCGAGGTTCAGAGGCACCCCGGCAGAATCTGGGGTGACCATGCGTGGGAGGCACTAAGTACGGGCAGGGGCAGGTGCGTCTCTGCAGGGGGTGGGAGGGAGGCATGTGACTTTGGGGCCATCCCCACCCCCGTCAGCACTTTCCACACGTGTGGTGACTACGGGGGCGGGCGGGGGACGGATGAGGCAGGGCTTCCTGGAAAAGGGGGTGCCAGGGCTGAGCCCCAAAGATGCGAGAAGATTTGAGCATCCACAGCGGAAAGGGATGCTGAAACGGGAGCAGGAGCAGGCGCTGGGAGCAGGCAGCCAGGGCCCAGGCAGGCCTGGCGACATCAGGGAGAATACAAACCCCTGGGCGACTCGGACGAGGGAGGCAGGCAGGTGCTGGGGGCACCCCAAGAGGAGATCCCCCGCACCAGGCAGATGCCAGCTCACCATGGTCTCCACGCCGGGCACTGCTGGACAGGTCAAGGTCACGGGGACCCGGGGGCCTCCTGGGGACCATCAGCTGGTAAGCAGCTGGACCAGGTGTCATCCCAGGTCCCCCTGAGCCCAGCTCTGTGAGCTCCCTGGAGTCCTGTGCGCCGCTCTCTGCACACGGCTTCAGAATTGGGGTGGGAGGGAGGCAAGGCCTGGGCTTCCTGCTGGGACACAGCACGGTGCATTTCAGGCATCTCTCAAACCCGAGCCAGCAAGGTTACCACGTGAGGTTCGGCTCCACTGGTGGCTCCTGTCCATCAGATCGTGTTTTAAGAAGGACTCTGAGGCAACTCGGCTCAGAGGGACAGAGGAGTGGGAGGAGCTAAGGGGCCGTGAGCACAGGGCAGCAGGAGCTCCCGGGGGAGAGGCGCTGGGGCAGATGGGGGCAGCCTGGGCGCTGTGAGGCTCAGCCTACGACCTTGGCCAAGTCTCTCCAGCCCGTCAGTCCATCTCTCCCTCTGTAATGAGGGACCCAGAGGAAGACAATGGGTCTGCATCCCACCAGGGATGCCACAGCAACTCCTGGGCCCCAGAGCTGCTTCATCAGCCAAGAACAGTGAGCACAGGGGTGGCGCTCTGCGGGCACACCGCCACCCCACTGGGCACGCCTGGGCACGCCTGGCCATCTGCCTCTGTCCCTCCCAACCCCAACACACTCCTCATGTGGCTGAGCGACGGTGACAGCGCCAGCAAGGCCCACCGTGGGGACTGACCACACGAGTGTGCACACTTAGACCCTGCCTGCCCACAGCACCCGTCACCTCCAGTCCCGACACGCCCACGCTCTCCTCGCACCTTCCAGAAACTTCTTCCGGAAAGCCTGGAACCCGTCCAAGGTCTTGTTCCCGGCCGACTCCCTGATGGTGAGTCCAGTGATGTTGTCCAGCAGCAGCAGGTCTGAGAGATTGGCCGACGAGGGTGTCTTCATGTTGTCCACCAGCAGCCGCACCTGCATGGTCTGCTGGTCACTCTGCCCGGACACCTAGGACAGGAGGCGAAGGAAGGAGCAGGGAGGACACTGGGGTCACACAGAGGCGCTGAGACTTCATCAGGGGGCCGGCACTGTGGGGCAGCAGGCACAGCCGCCGCCTGCAGTGCCAGCATCCCACAGGGCACTGGTTCAAGTCCTGGCTCCTCCACTTCTGATCCAGCTCCCTAGGAAAGCAGCAGAGGATGGCCAGAGTGCTTGGTCCCTGCCACCCACGTGGGAGACCCGGATGAAGTTCCTGGCTCCTGCCTTAGGCCTGGCCCAGGCTCGGCCATTTCAGCTATTTGGGAAATAAACCAGTGGATGGAAGACCTCTCTCTCTGTCTCTCTCCCTTTCTGCCCCATAACTCTTTCAAATAAATAAAATGAATCTTTAAAAACTTATCAAGTGTCCTAGCAATGCTTAAAAGTTGTCAGCTCTTCCTTGCCACTCTGAATGGTCACCAAGGATTCTCACCACTAACGATTTAATTACTACAGAAAGAAAACCTCAGTTCTAATCATTCCAGAGAAGGGAGCAGACCCCACGCCACGGACTCCGTCACTCGCAGGTGGGGACACGGGCAGAGAAGCCCCCGATCTGCCAGCCCTCAAATGCCTGCTCCTCTCCACACGACCTGGACGAAACCGAGTGTCTCTCCAAGTACCAGCGCCTTCTGCACTCACCAGGGCACACTTCCGAAACACGACTCTGCTGTGCAAAGCCCCAGGCGCTTCTCTTGGAACGTCCCCAGACTGCAAGACAACACACAGGGCATCAGAAGATGGGAAACAGTCCATGCCACACACATTTAATAAAGAGACCAGACGAGGGCCTCAGTGACGCAGGGCGGACGGATGGCTGCTGGCGATCCGCTCTCGGGCACCTGGGAGGGTTTTTCTTAGAGAGCATTACAGTGTCAGAAATTCAAACCTGTGCAGAAAGTGCGCGGATGCGAGACCGCAAAGGAGGGGCGTCTGCTGCCTCGGGGACTCGGCTCGCCAGGGCCAGCCCAGGAACCTGAGCAGGACCCCGGGAAGACCACGTCACGAGGGCTGACACAGACTGTGTGGCACAGTCCTGCCATCTGACGACGGGGAAGATGTAGCCTGGGGCGTGGTCCCCAGCGTGGGCTGACGCAGTGCTGGGCAGCCTGTGGACAGGGTCCACCCTCTGCAAACAGAACCCTGCGTGGCTCTGTGGAAAGGCACGGAAGGAAAGCCCGGGCTCACGCAGCAAACACAAGCCACTCGCTGCCACTGGGCTCTGTTTGTGGCACCCCTGCAACCCCGACCCCCAAGGTGGACAGACACACGCCAGAAATCACCCTAAGGAGAGCGTTGCACTTGGCTCTCTCTGCAGGGACGGCCACACCCCTCCTGCTCTCTGCCTTGTGCACCTGTCACCTGCAAGGGGCTGAGCTGTGCTCCGTGCCATTAACCACAGCGGCAGCCATCATCCACCCAGCTCCAGGCGCTGTCCCCTCCTTGCACGTGTGGGTTCTGGTCGTCCCCTCGCACAGGTGTGGACACTAGGGCTCAGCAAGGTTGACCCAGCTGCCCAAGGGATTCCTCCCAGGCAAACGTGACTCCAAATCCTACGCTCCTCCCCGCCGTATGCATCCCCTCTCCAGGGTTCTTCCCGCTCATCATGCAGGAAACAGACAATGATGCGGAGAGGGAACAGAGCCACAGTGTGCAGGAAAGCCCGATGCAGGCCCCTGGCTGTGGCCGACTTCTCGCCCACATCTGCTGCCCCCCTGACCCGCCAGGCCCCTCCCAGAATACCGGCTTCTGTTCTCCCCACCCTATTACATCCGTGATAAACACGGTTCGTTGCACAAGTCATGGCAGGCAAAGGCATTGGGGGCTTGGGGGCACTGCCACCTGCTGTCCAGAAGGGCTGAAAGAGCAGCGATGACCACCAGGGGGTGGGGCATTGGCTCCAGAAACTATGTCCACACCCTGCCTCCCAGAACCTGTGAACGTGACCTTGTTTGGAAAAGGGGTCTTAGAAGATGCAAAGGGTCTCAAGATTGGATCCCCGTGGGCCCTGAAGGTGGCCCCAAAGCCAGTGACAACCACTGACATGAAGGGTGGAGAGGAGGGGACAGACACGGAGGAGGCCGTGTGAGATGGAGGCAGACGCTGCAGGGCGCAGCCAAGGAACGCAGGGGCCGCCACGCGCTGGAAGGACCGCCTGGGCGGCCTGCAGTGGCTGGACCGTGATGGTGGCCCCGGCCTCCAGAACACGGACAGAAGGCGCTTCCACTGGTCTCGGCCTCCAGTCTGTGCTAACTGCTCGTGGCTGAGCTCAGTGGCTCGCGTACCCCTGGACATTATTAAACAGCAGCAGGCACTGGGCCTAATGGTTGAGACATCGCGTGGGACACCAGCATCCCGCATCCGAGCACCTGGGCTCCAGCGCTGGCCTGCCCCCGATTCCTGCTAATGTACGCCGGGAAGCCGCCCGCGATGGCACAAGAATGTGGAGACCTGTCGCTCGCGGGGGATCGGGATCGAGTCCCCGTTCCTGGGGCAGCCGGCCCAGCCCCAGCTGGGTGGGCATTTCAGGGGGGGTCCAGCACATGGCAGCTCTCTCCCTGCCTTTAGGTTTCTGTGTGTCTGTCTGCCTTTCAAGTAAAAACAACCACATAAAAAGTTAAAAATTAAAAGATCATGAAACCTTACGTGGGAAGATGGTCATTCGTGGAGCCGACGCGTGCGACGGCATATGAACCAGCAGCAGGGCAGTGTCGCGGTGCGGCAGGCTCAGCCCCCGCTCGGAACACCCTCACCCCACCACAGAGTGCAGGCTCAGTCCCGGCTCCTCTGCTCCAGGCCAGCTCCTAGCCAAGGCACCTGGAAGGGCAGCATGTGATGGCCGAGGCGCGGGGAGCCCTGCCAACCCCACGGGAGACCAGGATGGAGCTCAAAGCTCCAGGCTTTGGCCCGGCCCAGCCCAGCCGTTGTGTGCACTGGGGTACTGAATCAAAGAATGAGAGACTGCTCTCTCTTTACCTCTCTTTCTGTCTTCCTCTCTCGCTCTGTGTCACTCTGCCTTGCAAATAGAGAAATTGAAAATCCGTCTTAAAACCCAGCAAAAGCATGGAGTAGACTTGGCTCTGTCACGTCTACCTTTCTCTTTTATTTTTTAAGATTTATTTATTTATTTGAGAGGCAGAGAGAGAGAGAGAGAGAGAGAGAGAGGTCTTCCATCAGCTGGTTCACTGCCCAGGTGACTGCAATGGCTGGAGCTGCACAGATCTGAAGCCAGGAGCTTCTTCCAGGTCTCCCATGTGGGTGCAGGGACGCAAGGGCTTGGGCCGTCTTCCACTGCTTTCCTAGGCCATAGCAGAGAGCTGGATGGGAAGTGGAGCAGCTGGGACTCGAACTGGCACCCATTGGGATGCCGGCACCACAGCTGGACGCTTAGCCTACTAGGCCACAATGCAGGCCCTCCTTTCTACCTGTGGGTCTTAGAAGCAGTTTCTGAGTCTCCCCTTGGACTTCCCATCTGTGAGATGAGAGTCAGAATACTACTTGTTCAGGACACTTGCAACACGGTTTGAGTGAGATTCTGCACACACACAGTGACGTGTGGTTGGCGTGTGTGGGTGCTCCCTGCCAAGGGGCCAGCAGTACCAGCCGGGAGTGAACCACGCTGGGCCAAGCACACACCAGGCCAGGTCTCGGCAGCAGCTGCCTCCCACCCGGATCCCAGCCTCCTGTTCTCCTAAACCCTGTGCATCCGTAACAAAACAGCCCTGCATTTACCGAGAGACAAGCAGCCGGCCTTCTTGAAGAACAATGCCTGTGACATTTTTGTATACAGTTGGCTCAAAATGCGCTTCTCTCCAACTTCTGCTAAGCGTATTCAACTGTTGACTTGTCACTTACCAGGCGGTGTGCTACGGGGGACTCTGTTTTCAAGAAGGTCTTCCTAGGCCAGGAAGGCAAAAAAGCCAATAAGGAACGAGCCCAGGGCCCAGGGGAGGCTGCCGAAGTCGGGAGCGGCTCGAAGACCTCCGCTTGCTCGGTGACTCTCACGCCGACAGGTGCTTCTGCTACGGAACAGCAACGCATCGGCATCAGGGCTGCAGACGGGGTAAGACGCGGCGGCTGAACCCGGGAGGACCACACGGTATACAGAAGGCGCCGGGAAGTGTGTGCTGAGTAAGTTAATGAGGGGATGGACAGACGGGTGGGTGGATGGGTGGGTGCGTGGACAGACGGACAGTACCCTCTCGACTTTGCCAGGAAAATGAGGCACGCTGCGTACAGGAAACTCAAAGCTTAGGACAAGCACTTCTCAAAGCGAGGTCTCTCGGTCTAGGTGAAGTGCTAATGCACACATCCCCCTGTGTGCCCCAGCTGGGACCCAGAAGCACTGGCGAGGTGGCTAGTGGGCGAGTCTTCTACACACGGACTCCGACAGCCCGGATTCAAAGCCTAGCTGTGCCACTCACCCACTAGGAGCCCTCGGCCAAGTCACCTAACCTCTCTGCGTCTCAATCTGGTTTGGGCATAGCCGTTCGCCCAAAGGTTTGTGTGCTGGGGGCTCCGCAGCAGGACCCTGGGGGGAGGCGGCGGGGGCGGGGGACCACCCTCCTGAGGGGCGAGTGCTGGCCTTGTGCAGAGCGCACTATGACACGCGGGTGAGGCTGGCCCCTCGCCGCCCATCTCGCCACGGCAGCTCTCCCAAGAGCGCTCCTGCCATGTGAGCCCAGCGGCAGAGCTGTGGTGCAGCCGGGGGGGCCCTCAGGGGAGGGGCCTCCACCTGCAGCGGAACAAACCTCTTTGCTTTACTGAGTACCAGCCCGGCACTTTGTTACAGTAACACAAAGCAGATGACCTCAGACGGCTGAAGAGGAAGGAGGATGTCTTGTCCCAGGGGATGCCTCTGAGCACCTGCTGCTGTGGGGAGGCTGACGGCTGTCACAGGGGGGCCGCAGACCCGCCCAGCACAAACGCCGCCACTCCCACCCCCACCAGGCCTTCCCACGTGACAGCTCCCAGTACAATCTGTCCTCCGCCAATACATTGTGCAAATTCCCAGCAGCACGTGGCCAGCTCAGACAGCGTCCCTGAGAAGACACCGGACAGCAGCTGGATTTGCAGCACAGTGGGTGCCTGTGACACCAGCATCCCATATGAGTGACAGCTCGAGTGCTGGCCCCTCCACTTCCAATCCACCTAGTGCGTCTGGGAAAGCAGCGGGAGATGGTCCCACTGCTTGGGTCTCTGCCACCCATGTGGGAGACCCGGATGGAGCTCCTGGCTCCTGTCCCAGCGCTGGCCCTTGTAGCCATTTGGGGAGTGGACTAGTGGATGGAAAATCTCTCTCTCTCTCTTTCTGTAACTCTGCCTTTCAAATCAATAAATCAATCTAAAAATAAAAAAGGCAGAAAAGGTATGGCCTGCTCTCTGGAGTCTCAGGCGTCCTGCTGAACGGATGCTGCATGTGGCTGGTCAGCTAGGGGACCCTGGACAGCGCAGCTGGGTGCCCTGTGCTCAAAACGCCAACCAACCAGGCAGGGAGGTCAGAGGAGCCATCTAAATGACGCAGGTACGTGGAAGGACTGACTTAGGGGTGTCGGATGCTGAAGGTGAGGCAGCTGTACCCACTGGGTGACCGAGATCACGCACCTGAGCCTTTCTCACATGCATCTTCCACTCACACACCGACTGCTAGGGCAGGCGCGTAGCACGGCACCTGGGGGTGAGCCAGTCTGTCTCTCTCTGCCTTTCAGACAAACTTGAATTTAAATGCTGGGGCCAGCATTGTGGCGTACAAGGTAAGATGGCCACCTGCAATGCTGGCATCCCACATGAGCGCCGGTTCGAGTCTCAGCTGCTCCATTTCTGACCCGGCTCCCTGTTAACGCTCCTGAGAGAGCAGTGGAGGATGGCCCAAGTGCTCAGGCCCCTGTACCTGCGTAGGAGATCCTGGATGAAGCTCCTGGCTCCTGGCTTTGGCCTCGTTCTGTACCGGCCATTGCGGCCACTTGGAGAATGAACCAGAGGATGCAAGATACCCTTTCTCTCTCTCTCCCTCTCTCTCTCTCTCTCTCTCTCTCTCTCTCTCTCTCTCTCTTTCTCTTACTCTCTCACTAACTCTGACTTATTCAAATAACCAAATAAATCTTTCAAAATGTTTAAATGCAAAGTATAGTTCACAACGAATGTAGTTTTAAAAGTCTGTTCCCTAGTCTATTGAGAGCAAGCTTTTCAAAGTGCTTGAAAAATCTACATGTAGGAAAACAATAAATACAGGAGAAACAATGAGGCAGAACTGGGTCCCAGGTAAAATTAGTCCTTTTTCCCTGAATGGTTCCCATGGGAGGTGCAGCTCACAGAGCTGGGATGGAGGTCACGGTCTCCATGGTAAACCATGTACACAGGGAAGCCACAGCCCTGCCGGGACACAGGGGGCACCGTATCAGGTCAGAGTCAGCAGGGTCTGAGGATAGGCACTGCATGGGTGCTGCCGAGAACCGACATCACCCTGGCCCCTTGGGCTGCCGGACAGGTGCCTGTCAGCAGGCTCCCTGGACACAAAATGTGACAGCCGCCTTCAGCTCTGTGCACCTGCTGCTGCCCCCCGGGCGCCTCCTGCGCCCCGGCCCCATGGGAGCCTCTAAGGGGCTCCCTCCCTGCAGGGAAGGCCCCTCCTGTCGCCTACAGAAAAAGGGGCCCACCAGGATCCCAGCCCTTCCTGGTCCCTGGGATTCTGAAAGCAGGCACAGAGCCCAGAAAACTGCATCCCCCAACCCCTGTGACAGCACAGAGACAGTCAGGGGTCCAGCTGAGCTCCTGGGAAAAGTCGCTTCCACCTGCAGGGCGGGCCGTGGGGCTCCTGTGCCCCCGGGGACCACTGCCCCAGCGACACCACGGCTACCACGTGGGGGGAAAAGCACCTGGGGGGGGGGGAGCTGGGCAGAGGAGAGAGAGGCCGTGACGGGAGGGGAGAGGCGGAGCTGCCAGGACCCGGTGCTGCTGACTCAGACCCATGACCCAGCCAGCTGCCTTGTGTTAAGTCAGTGGCAACTCCGCTCTGTGTAGTTGACGGGATAAAGGCCCCCAGAGACACTCGGGCCCTAACTCCACGACCTGTGTGCGTTACTCTGCAGCCACAGGGCCAGAGCAGGTGTGATTGAGCCAGGGTCCTGAGTCGGGGTGGTCACCGGGGGAGGCAGGAGGGGCCTGAACAGACTCACGGGGGTCCTTGTGAGCGAGACAGACTTGACTGACCTTGGCAGAGAAGATGGCGCCGTGGCACTGCCCCAAGACGTGACGTGACCCTGCTGGCTCTGAAGGCAGAGGCGGGCAGGTGCCACGAACAGAATGCAAGGAACAGGGCTGCAGGAGCTGCGCGGCACGGCGAGCGAGCGCCTCCCCCGGAGTCTCCCCAGGGAGTGCAGCCCCACTGGACCGGACGCTGGCCCCGGGGAGCCGAGCTGGGGCTTCCGGCCTCCAGAGCGGGGACAGATGAATGCGTGTCGTTTGAAGCCACCAAGCTGGTGACGACTCGTTAGAGCAGCCACAGGCAGGGGTGCCCGGCGGACCAACACACATCGGACCCTCTCCACGGTGTGCTGAAAACCTCTGGCCAGTGCTGCTCAGGGAGCCGGGGACTGACCCACCTGCCCAAGGCAGGCAGATGCTGTGAGGACTGGCAGGGTGTCAGGGGGCCCTGGTGTTCCATTTGTGGTCAGAACAATGAAAAGTCAACCAGAAGAAATACGCACCTGCAGTCTTTGAGGGAGAGCTTCCCTCACCGGACCAAACCGTGCGGCACAAGTCCTAAAAGATGCGAAAGACACCAAGTCATTCACAGAAGAACATGTGGGTCAGAAGCAGACGAAAGCAGCCGGCGCCCACGTCCACGGCCCCACGACCAGACGTGCCCAGTGGTGGACTGAAAATGCTGGAAGACAGAACTGTGTCTGCTGAACAGGTGCAGACTCGTTCCCCTTGTTCCTTGCGTATTCCCCCAGCACTCACGTTGGCTAAATGCGCCAAGTCAGCTGGCGATGATTTAAAGCGCACAGGGGATGTGCACGGCTCACAGCCAAATTCCACATCATTTCACGCGAGGGACGTGGGCTCCGCGGGGGGTCCAGGAACCCACCACCCGTGACTCCTGGGGGATTCCAGCTTTCAGAGGGCCACAGGGGGAGGACCTGCACCTCACGCCCAACGCGGCCTCCGGGCCCAGGGTCAGCTGGGCACAGTCACAGCCGTCTTCCAGGGAGCCGGCACCAAGCAGCTGCCATTTCAGAGCCAGGCAGGCCTGGGCGTGAATCACAGCTCTGCTTTTCATGACCCTGAGGACAGCAGGAAAGCCTCAAGCCTCGAATCCCGCCCCCATCCTGCGAGTGTACAGGGACCGGGCCAGGAGAGCGGGGCTCTGGCTGGCAGCATGGACTCGCTGTGTGTCCCTGGCACAGCCTCTCAGCCTCTCTGGACTTCTGATCCTCCACGCTTCCTCCAAGCTTGTTAGCCTCTAGAGACGAAGCCCGTCCAAATTGAGCCCAGTCCAAGCCTCCTGGGTTTTCCAGGTACACGCAGGACGCATCTACGCAACCCCAGGCGCATCCTACGGGTTCCGTGCCTCCCAGCCTCGAACTTCGGCCCACACACAGTGCCCTCCCAGGCGCGGGTGCAGACCAAGCCAGGCCGCCCCCTTGAGCCCCGGGGCGGGGCGCGGGACCTGCTTACCTGTGCCTTCCGCTCCGGCCGAGTTCCCGGAGCCCCGAGAGCATCCGGGGGAGGCTGCGCGCCCCAGGGGGAGCCGAGGTCACAAGGGCTGGCGGGGAGCCCGCCCTGGACCCCCAGCGCCAGGGCCGCGGCCAGGAGGCCCCCGGCCAAAACCCCCGCGGGGCCCATTGCCCATCCGGGACCCGCGACCCCCAAGCGGCGGGCGCCCGAGGCTCGCCCGAGCTTCCGGACCCCAGGCCCGCCCCGCCGCCGAGCATGCTCAGTGCGAGCCGCTGCGGAAAGTTTTTTTGGAACCAACAGGCGCATCTGGGACCGGGCTGGCGGCGCTGGGCGGGAGGCGGGAAGGGAGGGAGGGAGGGGGGCTGGCGCGGGTCGCAGGCGCCCGGCGGCCACGCGTGTGGTCGCTGGAGCCCTCCGCGGGGGCTGGCACCGGGCAGCCGCCCCTTCCAGGCGCAGCCTGTCCGGACCTTACCGGGAGCGGGCGACGGGGCTGAGCGCTGGGCGGTTGTGGCCCCCGCCCCGGCCGTGCCAGGAAGAAGAGACAGGCAGAGGGGGGCGCGGGCTCCTGCTGCCCTCCTCCCTCTGGGACATGAGAAATTCAAATAAACAACTTTACGACCAAGTGAAATGCGAAGACTCGCGAGCGTTTCAAGTCTGAAAACTCAAAGAAATAGCCCGGGAAAGCCAGAGATGTGGCGACCCCGCACGTGTCCTGGGGCCGTAGAGGTGCTCCGGGTGGCAGGGACCCACCCCCCTCCCCAGGGGAGCGAGATCCCCTGGGAGTCAGATCCCTGGTCCCTCCAGTCTCCAGGGAGAAGGAAGGATTAGTATCCCAGTTGCGGTCTTGCGCGCCTGCAAGGGTGGGTGAGGAGAGAGTGAGAGGACCTGGAGGCTGGGGCAGGGCCAGGGCCAGGCCGAGCGCACAGGTGCACCTCCCTGCACCTTCATCCGAGGACCCCTGCCCTCGCAGGGAGTGAAGTTCCGAGGAGTGAACACAGGACCCCGTGGGGGGGGGCATTGTTTGCATGCATGTGTGTGTGCGCGTGTGTATGAATGCACCCGTGGCGTGTGCATATGTGTGTGTACAGTCCCTTGTGTGCATTGTGCCCGTGTGTACGCGTGCCTGAGTGTGGGTGTGCAAGTGCATGTGTGCATGTATGTGCATGTGCGCGCGCATGTGTGTTGCGTGCCTTGTGCATGCGTGTGCCCGCGTGCCTGTGTTCACAGATGCACCCCTGCGCCCAGGCCAAGGGCGGCATCCGGCAGCTGCTCCGCGAACTCAGGTAATTATTTCTCCGCCTACAAAGCCTGGGTGCGTGTTGCGGGGGCGGGATGCGGGTTCCTGGGCCTTTGTCCTGCTTGCGGCTGGCCAGGTCCCTGCAGGGCGCTGCAGTCTCCCCACAACGCGGAGTGGGAGGAACACGCTCTATGGGGACCCCCGTGAGGTCTCCCTACAGAGAAAGGCACCGTCCAGGGATTAGAGCGCGCGGGAGCACAGGCCGTGGCGGCTGTGTGGCCGAGGTCGGTCAGCGGGAGAGGTTAGGGGCGTGGGCTGGAGTCAGAGCTGACTGGACGCCCAGGGGCCCTGGTCCTGGGGACGGGCTGGTGACAGCATTCATCACAGAAGGAGGCTGAGAAAGTTCATAAAATCTCGGGTTAAGTGCTTAGCAGACCTAAATGCTCGATCCACTTATGGGAGCCACGCCTTCTCGGCCACTGGACGCCCCCCTCTCCCGGGGAGCTCCTCCGGAAGGGACGGGCGCCTCTCGGGCATGCCCAGTGCACCGGCAGGGCTGGGCCGGGGGCGGCTCCAAGTTTTGGGCAGACGGCCCAGGCTCCACCCTCCGCCTCCGCGGAGCCTAGAGGCGGGAGAGCGAACCGAGGAGAGGCTGTCCCGGCCGGGAAGGCGTCCAAAGCGCCGCGCCCTGGCCCAGCCGGCTCCGGGGCCCGCGTCGCCGCGCTGGCGGGCTCGGGCAGCGCACGGTGGCGAGCGGGATGCGGGGCCCGCGCGGCCTGAGTACCCCCGATGGCCGGCGGCGGGGCGGCGGCGTGCGCGAGCGACGCGCGGCTGCTGCTGGGCCGGGACGCGCTGCGCCCGGCGCCCGCGCTTTTGGCCCCGGCCGTGCTGCTGGGCGCCGCGCTCGGAGTGGGCCTCGGCCTCTGGCTTGGCCGCCGCGCCGGCCGCCTGCGCCCGCGGCACCAGGTGGGTGGGCCAGCGGGCCGGGGCGCGGTCCTCCTCTTCCTCGGGGTCCCTTAGGCGGAATCGCGCGGGCCTCGTGCGCTCGGGTCCCGCGCCGGGTCCCCTTCTGCTGCAGGCCAGAGTCCCAGGCAGCGATTTGGGAGGGAGTTGGCGGAGCGACTTAAAAGGCACCGGCTGGAGTCTCCTGCGCCTGCCTACTAGCTGTGTGATCTCAGACAGCAGCGCCCACCCGAGGGACCCTAGCCTCATCGTGGCACCGGGGTTTGGGCAGGAGGCAGACAGGGCGCTCAGCTCAGAGCAGTGGGTAGGAGTGGGTGTCCACGCATCCCTCTGCCTGCTCCGTCATCCGTTCACTCCAAACCTGCACTCAGTTCACCGAACACCTGGGGGTCACTGGCCCAGGGCCTTCAAAGCCAGCGCGAATAGGTGACAGGGTTTGATGACTGCACAGCCGGGCATGCGAGAAATGACAGTGCCAACATTTATCCAGGGCAGGCTGTGTGCCAGGCCCCTGCCTGAGTCCCTCACTAATCCAGAGCTCTGAGTGGATGCCATACACCTCACCGTGTTGCATTTGTGGGAGCAGGCATCGGGGAGAGAGAGGTTAAGTGTCAGAGTGACAGGCGTGAGTCTATCCCCAAAGCCACAGCCTCCGAGGAGACAGGTGGCTGTGTCGGTGGTGGACGTGTCCAGGAGAGCTGTCCTCCTGCCACGGTGTCCCTGGTGTCGTCCAGTAGCGCGGTGACCGCTAGTGCCGTCCCTCGCACCTTCTGAGGGATAGAGCAGGGTCGGGGATGAGGCGACGTGGGCTTGCGTCCGTGGGAGAGAGTTGTTTTGGGGCAGAGCCGAAGGAAACCCAGGTGCTCTCCCGGGCAGGGCTGTGCGTGCCGAGGGAGTGCTTTGCTGGGAAGGGCTGTAGCTAACGTGGTGCAGCGTGGGTGCCTTCGGGTGCACAGATCCCGCTGGGGTTTGGGACAGTGACTCCCCCGGGAGGAGCGGAAGGGGAGTAGTAACCCCCAGAGCCTTTGCCTCGTGCCACTGGCAGCACTTGTGGGCATTTGCTTCTATGTTTTTTATATATTTATTTGTAAGAAAGGGAGAACTTCCATCCAAGGTTCATTCCTCCAAATTCCTACAATAGCTGGGCTGGGCCAGGCCAGAGCCAGGAGGCAGGAGCCCCATCCAGGTCTCCCGTGTGTGTGACAGGGACCCGGGTACCCGAGGGTTCCCCAGCTGCCTCCTAGGATGCACGTCAGCAGGAAGCTGGATCCTAACTGGAGATGGGGTGTGAGTGTCCCAAGTCGGGACTTGGCTGGCTGAGCCCCCAGGCTGTTTGGTCCTTAGCCTTAGTCCGAGCCTCTGAGTAGGAGTTATCTCCACTTTCTGGAGAAGCAGTTGTTACTTTGTCCAGGGTCATGGGATGTCAGCAGTGGGACTGGGTATCTGAGCCCCAAAGCCAGAGCCTTCATCATCTGCTTCTATGAGCTGGTGGTCAGCACCCCATTTGGTCGCTGAGTCAGCTGAGGCTCCCAGGTTGACCAAGCTGCTGGCGTCACATAGCTGGCAGTTGAGGGTGACCATGGCTGAGAACGTGGTGGTGGCCACAGAGGGGGATCTGGCGCCAGGGCAGGGCTGAAGGGATTTTTCTAGGATGTGATGGGACCTCCAAGAACTTCCTGTCCAGTGGGCCATCTCTCCTCATCCTGGCCTCTGTTTCTGACATCTGACAGCATGCTTCTCCAGAAAGGACCCCCCTGGGTTCCCCCTGCAAAGTGTAGGATACAGTGGGTGGACCGCAGCTTCCCTTCCCTGCAGCCCGCCCGCATCCCAGCCCAGCTGCCCCGCAGGCCCCCAGCCACAGGAGCCCTCTCCCTGCTCCCCAGACACGGCTCCTGCGCTCCTGCGCTTCTGTCCTCTCTGCCTGTGTGACCTTGCTCCCCGCTGGCCCTGCTCAGCCTGGGGTTAGCTGGGACGACTGGGGAAGCGTCCCCAGGGACCCCAGGCACTTCTCCTTGGTGCTTCTTGGACAGTTTCTACCCTGCTACTCCAAGCCTCGTAACACGATTTTATCTTGCACCACTTCCCTGGTGTGTGTGTGGGTTCTTCGTTGTATTTATTTCATCCTTAAAACATTTCTGTCTGCACCCAGATTGCCCACACTTGTCCCTGAAAGCGTTCAGGTCCAGCAGCGACACGGCTGCACACACCCACGTGGAAGCCACCTTGGTCACCGCCTCCAGCTGTCACCTGGCTGATGTGTGTCCCCTCACTAAGGAACTAGTTTTGCCGCAGCTTATGGCTCTGGGCGACAGCCACTGCCTGCCCCCGGGGAAAGGGAGGAGGCCTCATCTCCCCGTTCCTTGCAGGTGCACCCTCCTGGCACCGCTGTGGGTACAGAATAATTAGCGATGAATTTGCGGTTGTGTTCCCACGGTGATCGCTCTGGAAACATCGTCCGCTCTTAAATCCGCACTGGTGAGGATTAGAAGTGTTTTCCTTTCTTGTACAACGTTCTGTTTTCCCCTGAAATCAGTACTCGTTGTTGTTGTTGTTGTTGGCATTTGCTTGGATTCTATGTACTCAGCACTCACTTCTCACCAAACTGTCCCCTCCTTCCATGCTTCTCAAGATTTCTGCATATGGTGTGGATGCAGTCGATGTTAGACCCTTTGTGTCTTCTTGAGCAAAGCCTCTCTCCCTGCTCCGGTTTGAGCTGGTTGTTCTCTGGACCACTGTATAGTTTGCACCAGGTCAGCAGCAGCATCGCCTGGAGCCTGATGGAATGCAGGTTCCTGACTCCCACCCCAGCCGCACTGAGCCAGGAGCCTGGCTCCACCCCACAGCCCTCCTAGCTAACCATTGTTCTTGGCCTGGGAGTCACCTGCTCTGGGCTTTCCCTGTCACCAGGCGCCTTGAGGGGAGGGGCGCCCTGCTGGGACTTCCCACCTCTCTCCTGGCAGGACCCTGTCTGGGGACCCCAGCACCTGTCTGTCTTTGCCTCCTTCCCGGTGAAGCTGGAGTACCTCCCCCGGTGCCTTCCGAGAAAGGGACGGACGGACTCTTGAGAACTTCTCTGTGTGAAGACATCCATCTCCTATCTTTAAATTTGACGTGGTGGATTCATTAGTGAGAGAATTCTGGACTGGAAACCATTTTCCTCTAAAGTGTTGAAGGCATTTTCCATCGTCTTCCGACTTCGCTGAGAAATCTCACTCCATCCTGCTCCCCGATGCTGCACGTGAATCTTGTGTTCGTTTTTCTGCTGTGGATTCTGAAAGGATCTTGTCTTTGCTCCCGGCATAAGAAATTGCCCCAGGGCGGGACTTGGTGTCATCCGAGGTGTTGGATACTATGTTTAGGGTCAGGTTGGGTCTCTAATTGTCTTCTTCTCCCTCCAATTTCCCTTCTCTTTGTCTTTTTCACACTGCTTTCTGCAAGACTTTTTGCAACATTATGTATTGGGTTTTTCATAATTTTAGTCTCCAGGAGCATTTCTACCATCCTGTCAGCATGTTTGTGAGTGGAACATCTCGTCCCTCTTAGGGTAGCGTAGTTGCTCATCCTGTCTGCCTCCCCCTCCTGTTTGTCTTGGGCTCTGCCCTTCATATCGGAGTCTGTCGCTCACACACTGATGTTCCCCTGGAGGGTGAGTGGGTCCCTCCTGGGGACTGTGGGGGATCTCACTGGTCCATCTTTAGGGTCAGCTACAGTTGCTGCCCCCCAACCCCTGGCCGCATCATCTCCTCTCTCCGCCCGACTCGCACCCCAGCTGCAGCCACTGGAACCTCCGTGGGCTGTGTCTGCCTTGGGTCTTCACTCTCGCTGTTCGCTCTCCCCGGACCGCTCTTCCTGAGCCATCTCGGCAGCTTGCTTCTCAGATGGCAGCTCGTCCACAGGCCGCCCCCCATCCTCCCCGCTGCCCGTGTGTGCATTTGTTTCGGTCTCTTGCTAGAACATGAACTCTGTAGGCAGCGGCTTTGGGCATTGTGTGCCTTGCTCTGCTCCCAGTGCCCAGGGCAAGGCTTGGCGCGTAGCAGGTGCTCAGCGACAGCTGCCAACTGGCATTTCTGCAGATTCTGTCTGGGAGCCACTGTGGCCAGAGGGGGAGCTGATGGTGTCTCCGACACAGCCCACTGCTAAATGCACATGGTTCTCCTTCGTCCGACCCAATGAGGACACCGTGGTGCCCAGAGCCACGGCGTTTTTGTAGCCAATTGTCAGGAACGTTGCTGTTTGTTTCTGTCCCGAAACGCCGTGTGTAGCAGAGACTGCCACAGAGCTCACAGATGACAGCACCAGAGCTCACGCCTGGCAAAGCTTCTCAGATACATATTCGCTCTGTAAGGCAAATAAAATAAAATAATAGGTATCCCAGCCGCCTGTGCTGGGGATGGCGCACAGCACGTCAGCTCCACCGCAGAGTCCTGACACCCAGGGCGCCCATTCACAGCTCGGGAGCCGAGGCGGGATGGGAGGGCCCTGCTGCTTCAGCCTCTGCCGAGGGTATGCGTGTTGGGCAGCTCAGACTTCCCGCACTGCAGGGGTCCACGAAGGACCGTGGCAGGGACCGGCTTCAGCACAGATGTGTTTTGGGAAACACATGCATGCTCATCAATTTAGGCTCCCAAGAGAAGTCGCTTTGGGGTTTGAAGGCTAAGAAATTTCCTTAAAAGTCATCCAGGGCCGTCGTTGACAGCCACAGGGAAGTCAGTCCTTGTGGTCAGTCCACAAGAAAGTCAGTCCACGCACCCCCAGGCAAAGCTGTGAGCCACGAGCCGCTCACGTCCAAAGTGACCTGAAAAGAAAATGGGGCGATCGTGGCTCCGGGCCTTGGGGGTGCACTGAGCTGGGTCCCGGGGGACTGGGTCGTCTGGAAGGATGTGCATGGACCCCAGGGAGAAAGGGATGGGGTGGAGGAGGTGGGTGGTGCCACAGGCGAGCAGAAGTGGCTGCTGGGAGTAGGAGTGGACCGCCCGATGTCCGGGCCGGGCGCGGCTACTTGAATCCACTTCTCCGCTTCTTCTCCACCTTTGGGCTTTAGAAAGACGACGCTCAGAGTCTGCTCAGGAGTATGGAGTGTGACACACGGACGCCCTCGGAATCCGGCTCCCCGTCGCGGAGGAGGAGGAGGGAAGCCCAGGCGGTGCCCCGGGACGAGGAGGCTCTCACTGTGAGTGACGCCTGCGTGTCGACTTGCGAGGCGCAGTGGGTGCCCGTGCCCCGCCCGGCGGCCCAGCGTGCTGCACCTGAGCCTCTGGCGGGTCTGGATTCCCAGCAGGCTCCTGTGTTCGGGGCTCATTTGTTCACAGTGAATACACAGGTGGGAAGTGCGCAGTGTGATGAGGCGCGAGGAATGCGCACAGCCTTATAGTCAACATCGTCATTAGCTCATAAAGCTCTCCAGGGCCCCATTGTGCACACCAGCGGCCTTTCCCCCTGACACATCTGCACCTGCACACACATGCATGCACACACACATGTAGTCACACATGTAGTCACACATGCATGCAGTCACATATACATGCAGACACATGTATGTACACGCATGCTTGCAGCCATGCATGTATGCACACACATGCACATGGACACGCATGCTTGCAGACACACGTGCACACAGACACATGCATGCATGGACACACACGCACACATGCGGTCACACATGTAGTCACACATACATGCAGGCACATGTATGCACACGCATGCACATGGACACACATGCAGCCACACCTGTATGCACACACATGCACATGGACACGCATGCTTGCAGACACACGTGCACACAGACACATGCATGCATGGACACACACAGGCACCTCCAGAGGCAGCCATGGCTGTGACGTCATCACCCTGCTTGGAGTTTGCTGTTCTGTGCACACGGAGCCCTGGGCCTCCTACCTCTGAGATGTGTGTGTTTGGCCCTGAGTGTCCACGGCTTGTCCCTTTTTAAAGCTCCGAGGTGACCGCCGTGGGGACTGTCCGAGCTGCCCGTGCTCCACAGAGGGCCGGCTGCTGGGTGCACGGGGCTGTTTTCAGGGTCTGGCTCCCGACATCAAGGCTGCCATCCCATTTGAGTGTAAGTCGGTTTCCATTTCATTGTCTGCTTCTAAGTAACTATCTAGGGGTGGGCGTGCTGGCCTTGGCAGAGATGTGAGAAGGCGGGTGCTTTGTTCCATGTACCTCCCTCTGTGCCACCCAGCCTGAGTGAGCTCTGTGGGCCCAGAGGGTGCAACATTCCCAGCATCTGGGTCTTTAAGAGCGAGTGCCAAGTGAAAGGCAGAAACATAGAAAGGAAAGGAGGTGGGAAGGAGGGAGGGAGGGAAATAAAGGAAGACAGGTGGTGAGGTGGGTGATACAGGCACAGATGTAGCGACAGATGCCCGGGGGAGGGGGAGGAGCCAGCTTGCTGTGCACCTGCGGGCCGTGCTCGGTGTCCTGCCAGCGTCACGGCGTCCGTCCCGTGCAGTTCTCCCGGCAGCCGCCTTCGGGCAGGTCTGGTTTCCCTCCTCACCTTCCAGGTGAGGAAGCCGAGGCTCGGGGAATCAGATCACACAGCCGACAAGTGGTCACGCTGAGGTTTGTCCCCGGGTCTGCCTGGCCCTGCCCAGGGAGCTCCGCCGCCCTCCCCCACACCCTGTGCCTCTTCCAGGCCTGTTCACAGCCTCAGCTGATGGGGGGAGGGGGCTGGTGAATGTCAGGGAACTTTGCAGTCAGCAGGAGTGAGCTTCCAAGTCACCCTTACCTTCGCTTCCCGAAGATTCTGCCCGTAGGGCTGTCCCTCCCTGCCCTGTTGGCAGGACCCTGTGGAGGGAGCGCTGCCCAGTGGGCTGACCCCAAGTCTATAGGGACGGGGAGAGTCTGCAGTCCCAGGAGAGGGGCTTGTGGGGGAGGGGCTGCACCTGCCCGTGGGTCCTGTGTTCCGTCTCGTTCCACGGCATCTCCGTGGGAGTCTGTGTGTCTCTGTGAACTTTGAGTCTGGGGTACTCAGGGTTCCCCAACTCTACCTGTCTTCCCCTGCCCCCAACCCCGTCCCTGCTACTTTGCCCCCTTGCCCCTCTGAACAAGTGGAATATCCTTTATGCAAATATCCGGAATCAGCAGTGTCTGGGCTTTCAGACTGCAGAATATTTGTGGCTGTATCCTGAGACCCCCCGGGGCAGGAGCATCTGAACTTGACCCGCGTCCCGGGGGGCGTGCGCGCCTGGTGCACGGAGCCTGGCCGCCATCTCGCAGTCTCCTGGGTGCACCTTGTTTGGACTGCAGCCCATCACGTGAGGACAGCTGTTGGATTTTCCTACGTGCTGTGTTGGTGCTCAGAAAGTTTTGGATTCCGGGGCATTTTGGGTCTCGGGTTTGGGGTATAGGAAGTTCACTGTGGCTGTCAGAACTGCGCTCACAGGAGGGAAAACAGGCGTCCACGCGAAAACGCAGCCACAGGCCTTTGTGGCTGCACCGTCACGGTAGCTGAGCCAGGCGGGCAACACCCGTGTCCAGTCGCTGCCCCGTGGGTGGCGAGCACAGTGTATGCTGTCCCTGCAATGGCCATGGGAAGGAACGAGGGGCGGACGCCTGTGGCGACAGGACTGGGCCGGACAGGCAGTCACAGGCGGCCACAGAGGCAGGACTCCAGCCGTGGGACTTGTCCCAAACAGGGAACTTGGTACAGATGGATCTGTCAGTGCCAGCGCCTGGGGCTGAGGATCCGAGGGTACAACATTGCTCTGTGCACACGTCAGTGGAGAGCCCGGCAACGCACTGAGCTGCACCCTCTCCCGGGGACTTGTACGGGGTCCGAATTGCATCTCAAGAAATCAAAAGCCACCATGTGTGAGGCTCTGAGTGTGATGACCACAGTCCTGGCTGAGGCTTCCGGAACCTGGCTGAGGTGCCCCACTCCCAGGCTGGGCGTGAATGCCTCTGTTGGGGGAGGGGGGGCACATCTTGCAACCTCCCAGAAGCACAGCTCATTTTTTCCTGCCTGGTCATGTTGTCCCTGTTAAGGGTTCAGCTTGGGTGCCCACGACCAGGCTAATCATTGCCAGCAGTTAAGTTAGAGACGTGGCTGTTCCAGGCACTTCTGCAGCCTGAGCTCATCAGGGTGTGTAGGCAGGACTGTGGTGCACGGAGGACCCAGGCTCTTGCGTGACCTCTGTTTAATAACTAAATCAGCCAGAGCCACGCCGGATTCCAGAAGGCCCCAGGTGTGCTCCTGGCCGCCTCGGTCCCCCTCCCAGTCCCAGGCAGGGGAAAGGCCCTCCAGGATGCGTTTGCGATTCCGGGAGGACTTGAGCTGAGCTGGCGAGGCCGGCACTCTGCTGTAACCCATTTTCTGAAGAACTGCGTTTTGTCAGTGGGAGCAGTTTCACCCTGTGGATGTGTGCTCCCTGCTGGTTTCTGCACAGTGGCATTGCCCAGCCTGGGGCTGCCGGGGGACCAGCAGACCCTGGAGGGACCCCGACCTTAATCAATAAGGAGCATTTCAGGGGCTGGCGCCGTGGCTCACTTGGTTAATCCTCCACCTGCAGCACCGGCATCCCATATGGGCGCTGGTTCTGGTCCCGGTTGCTCCTCTTCCAGTTCAGCTCTCTGCTGTGGCCCGGGAGTGCAGTGGAGGATGGCCCAAGTGCTTGGGCCCTGTACCCACATGGGAGACCAGGAGAAGCACCTGGCTCCTGGCTTCGGATCAGCGCAGCATGCCAGCTGTAGCAACCATTTCAGGGGTGAACCAATGGAAGGAGGACCGTTCTCTCTGTCTCTCTCACTGCTCTCTATAACTCTACCTGTCAAAAAAAAAAAAAGAAAAAGATGGGGCATAGTGCAAGATCTTTAAAAAATAAATAAATAAATAAATAAAAAATAAGGAGCATTTCAGAAAACTAGAAGCGATGGGTCCTGTCCGGGCAGCAGGAGCTCGCTCACCCCTCAATGCCGTGTGCCAAGTGTCCCCAAGCCTCTCAGTCCTGGCCCAGGCCATGACCGTGCTCTGGGCCTGCCCTCCTGGGGTTTGCCTTCTGCAGGTGGACGGGATGGAAGATGTTGGCACACACAGGTGGAGCATGGAGCCCCCGCCAGCCGGCTCTGTGTCCAGTGCACCTGCCCAGGCCGCCTGCTCCACGAGCTGCCCCCACAGGGCTCACGTAGACCCTGCAGTGAAACCCTCGTCTTGTCATCATGATGCTTCCACCCGAGTGGGTGCTTGGTGCTGCGTCTCCACTGGGACAGGAGCTCCAGGAGGGTGGGGGCCGTGCCCCCTCTGTTCTCACCCCTCCTTTCTGGCCTTGCTTGTCCCCTCTGTTTCTGAGGATGTTAATGGCCTTTTCTGTTTTCACATCTTGTCCCTGGGCCGGTGACTGTATCTCCCATGGAAAATTAGCCAGCCCGGTGTCCGGGGCCCGTAGCTCGTGCCATCTCGGAGCCTGAGCCCGGAAGGTTCCCGACCTGAAGCTACCAATATTTTGACATGGGATGCGGGCGTCTCAGGCAGTGGCTTAACCCACTGTGCCACAATGCCCATCCCTTGAAATCCCCTGTTTTTAAATTTATTTATTTGCAAGGCAGAGAGACAGAGACAGAGGTCTCCCATCCACTTGTCCACTCCCCAAATGCCTGTTACAGCTGGGCGTGGCCAGGCAGGAGCCGGGAGCTGGGGACTCAATCTGTGTCTCCCACGAAGGTGGCAGGAACTCGAGCCGTCACTACTGTCTCCCAAGACGCAGAATTCCTAACCGTTTTTCCCCCTAGAACCCCACTTCCATTTTGCTCTGGGCCCCACGAATGATGCCAGTCCTGCTTTGAGCCTTCCGCCATTCTTTGCTTTTGTGTCGCTTCAAAAACGTCTCTGGCAGAGGGTAGCTTGGGTCGTGGGCCCTGAGCAGCAGCTGCCCTCGGTACCCTCAGGGCGCAGAGAGACCCGTGTGGAGAATGAATTTGCGGGTGTTACCCTGGGGCCTGGCGCTGTGGCGTAGCGGGTAAAGCCTCCGCCTGCAGTGCCGGCACCCCATATGGGCACTGGTTCCAGTCCCAGCTACTCCACTTCCAATCCAGCTCTCTGCTGTGGCCTGGGAAAGCAGTACAAGATGGCCCAAGTCCTTGGGGCCCTGCAACTGGATGGGAGACCCGGAAGAAGCTCCTGACCTTCGATCGGCCCAGCTCCGGCCATCGCAGCCATTTAGGGAGTGAGCCAGTGGGTGGAAGACCTCTCTCCCTCTATCTGTAGCTCTGCCTCTCAAATAAGTATTTACAAAAAAGCAGGTGTTAGCATCAGAGCCTTACTTTCCCTCTGTAAAGTGGGCGTGGTGAAGAGAGTCCCGCCCCATAATGATCACCGGAGCAAATCTTCAAATGGCTCACCCGCATGAGCAGGGCTCAGTACAGGGAACACCCGAGGCCGGGGCTCTGGACCCAAGAGATTTAGGAGGATGTGCGTGGGGAGGGATGAGGGCCTTCTGTGTCACTTGAGGCCCTGAGCACCAGGAGGCCAGCCCAGGGGCCGTCTCTGCTGAACTCCCTTTGACCTGCACCGCTCTTGGTCTTGTTAGTGGTGTCGGGTTGAAGGAGCCGGCGTGGCATCAGCTACAGGCCGTGGACCGGAAACCAGGATCTGGTGGCTGATGGCCATGTGACCCTGGCACTGACTCCCCATCAGGAGCAGAGACGGCAGCCTGAGGCGCATGGAGGAGGCTTTCTCCCCACTCTCACCTGCCACGCTGCCTCTGTGAGTATGGAAGGGGCAAGACCCCGGCCTCACCCCGCAGCTCCCTCCGGGCCTGCTCGCAAGGGCCTCGCTGTGACACTCTGCAGAAGTGCATCGGCCCGTGTGGCTCAGTCCGGTGCTGGTCCAGCTCCCCAAATGACAAGCAAACCCTAACCTCCATGCTCCCCACGCCAGGGTGTCTTACTCCAGGGTGCACTTAGCAGTGGGAACTCAATCATCTTCAAGATGCGGTTGAAGACCTTGAAATAGACATGGATGCTGCATTCCTTCCTCCGCCTGTGCTGTGCCTGGCTCCCGCCTTCCCTGCCCGCTCACCTCCCACCACCTGCCCGTTGTCTCCAAAGCTTTGTTCAGTACGGGCTGTGCCAGGTGCGGGGGGGGACGGTGGGGCAGGCTGCGCGTGCGTCCATCCGGCTACAGTCAGGGAGGGCTCCTCGGGGAGGTGACGCCAAGCCGGGTTTCCCAGAGGCCCCGATCCCTCGGCCTCCCCACTGTCCCAGCTCTCAGTGGGTGCTCCGGCTGGGCCCTGGGGGCAGCTAGGTTTGCCGTGTGAGAAGCTGAAGTGTTGGCCCAATCACTCCGTTTGGCCTAAGGCTCTAGACCAGAATCGCGTGTGAATATGGCTGCATGTGGGTTCACCGTGGTGATGCCAAAGCTGGTTTGGTTTTTTAATTACATTTTTAAAAATTGACTGGCACAGAAGCTTTGTGCGTGTCTCTGGGGTCCGGTGTGATAATCAGTAGCTGTGTACAGTGATCAAATCGGGGTGATCGGCAATCCCCACTCTGCAGGCGTCGGTCATCTCTTCTAGTCCTTGTGACATAAGTGATAAGGTGTGGTGGTGCAGCTCCCCCAAGGCTGCCCAACGCTAGGACTTATCCCTCCTGTCTTTAACGATTTCCTGTTTGTTTTGCCACTTAGAGACCTCATAGCTCTCTCAGGAGATTGGTGATTGTGTCCATGCTATCAAAGGCTTCTTTCCTCCAAAGTTGAAGAGAGACTTCAGTGTAGAATGCGACATCCTCTTCTAATAGCATTTGTCTAGCCATCGATTCACAGCCCAGCTATCCATCCATCCACTCACCCACCCACCCATCCATCCATTATCCAGCCATTCATCCACCTGTCTATCCATCCATCATCCATCCAGCTACCCACCCATTCCTCCAGCCACCCAGCCAGCTACCCATCCATCCACCTGTCTATCCACCCATCACCCATCCATCCACCCATCTATGCATTCATCCATCTGTCTATCTGTCCATCATCCATCCATCCACCCATCCAGCTACCTCCCCACCCACCTATATATCCACCCACCCATCATCCAACCATCCATCCACCCACCCACCCATCCCTCCATCCACGCAGCCATCTACCCATCCATCCACCTGTCTATCCATCCATCATCCATCCATCCATCCACCAATCTATGCATTCATCCATCTGTGTATCCCTCCATCCACCCAGCCAGCTACCCATCCACCCATGCTTCTACCAAGTTAGCCCTTACCTGGACTCTCTGTTCCCCTGTGGTCCCTTCCCAAGCTGGTGTGAACAATGTCTGGTGGGGACATTTTGGGGACTCTTGAACATGACCTCTCACTGCACGGAAAGCATCTCAGGCTGTTTGTTCTCTGTCCTTCCCAGGAGTGCGAGCCGTCTCTCAACAGCAACATCACAGCCTTTGCGCTGAAGGCCAGAGTCGTCTACCCCATCAACCAGAAGTTCCGGGTGAGCATTCTGGGCCCTGAAGTGGAGACACAATGAATTCAGTAACGTAGCGGGGGTCGGGGTGCAAGCGGGGGATTGAGGGTGCAATTCTGGGTCCTGTCCAAGGGTCTTAGGGCTATGGCAGGTCGTTTTAACAGGGACCACTTTGCAGCTTTGCATTGTAGAAAACGCTTGGGGCAGATCCATTCTGACAGTGTTTGCAGGGATGGGAGCTGCCCGTGGTTTACCCAGGTTAGGACTTCCCATAGCTCCCTCTCTAGGTAGGGCAGCTTCCACCCTGCCCTTCCCACGCGAATGCAGACACTGATGGCGACGACATGGACGTCTTTGTTCTCGGAGCCCTGCACGGATGCAGTGCTGACTGTAGCTCCTGGAACTGCTCCCTGGCGCCCACTCTGGGAACCTCATCGCCCACTGCTGAGCAGCCCAGTGGGTGGGTCCCGTGGGGGTCCTGGGGCTCATGCACGGTCAGGAGCATCAGCCCCTCATGGGAGGCGCCTGGCCTGAGCGGGTCTGAACACTTGCGAGCTTGCAGGGCAGCCTGGGACAGACCAGACAAGGGACGCGGGCTCTGGGCTCCACGGCTGGAGACAGGGACGGTGTAGCCCAGCGGACAGCAGATGCAGTGTCTTGGACGGGGAACCGGGGTCTGGCGGGCCCCAGAGTAAGAGGAGGCCCTCAGCCGGAGCCAGCCCGGTGCAGTTGGGCGAGTGCCTGGAGCTGTGGGGAGCTGACACGCGCTGAGCTCTCGGGCTGTGCCGTGCGCTAGGCTAGGATGCAGGCAGCCATGGCGGGGTCCCTGGGGACCGGTTCCTTGATCAGGAGCTGGGAGCCTGCGGGAGGCGGTGTGGAGCCGAGGAGAAGGCCTGGGCAGGACTCGGGTGTCAGAGCAGGCGCTTTAGTGGACAGGCCTGCCTGAGGGGGGGTGGGGCGGCTGGGCTGCAATGGCCAGGGCAGAGTTGGAGGCCGAGTGAGGGGCACACGTGGGTGCTTGAGGAACAGAGCCAGGTCAGGAGCCTCTGGGTGGGAGCCCTCACGGGGACAGCTGAGCTGTGATTGGGTCCTGGGGTGTGGCCATGGCCGTGACCCTGGGGCAGAAGCCATGGAGTGCATGCTCAGAGCCCTGACCGTCTGCTCCGGCCAAGCCAGACCTCCCTGGGAGCCCCCTGGGTCTCAGGTCGACTTGCCCAACAGCCCCGGGCCGCCGCGGGCACTAACGGTGACCTCTCTCCTGCCGTAGCCCCTGGCCGACGGCTCCTCCAACCCGTCTCTGCACGAGAACTTGAAGCACGTGGTTCTGCCGCACCAGCCCCTGGAGGCCTCCCCTTCCAGCAGCCTGGCCAGCCTGAGCCAGGCCGAGAAGGACGACGGGAGCTCCTCGTCCAGCGTCCACTCGGCCGCCAGCGACGACAGGTTGCTCAGCCGTACCTTCCTCCGCGTGGACAGCTTCCCCGAGCTGCTGGCCTGCGAGAGGTGAGGGGGCGGCCAGTTCTCTCCGGGAGGCCCAGAGAGGGCCTAGTGCGGGATCCCAGATGCGTTTGTCACCGTGGTGTCAGCCGGCATTGCGGAGAGAGAGTTTGGGCTGATCTAGAGAGATGGGACAAAGGGCGGAGTTGCTGGGGAGCCCTGGGCCTTGCATGGGAGCCGCCAGCACTGACCAAGTGCCCCTGAGTAGTGGGGGCGGAGGCCAAGCCCCCTGCAAGGATTAATGAGATCCTGAACAGCAGGACCAAGTCCCTGTTGCTCATTGCTGCCCCCTGTTGTCCGACGAGGGAACCTTGGACGCATTCGGAAATCAATAAACCCTGAAGGTTGGCAGGTCTGGGGCTCTGCTAGGTGGGCCAGCTCTGGCTTGGCACGGCAGTTTCTCACATTTCGACCTAGAGCATTTGTAAGTCTGGATGGGAGTGTGATCATTTACGGCTCGTGCCGAAGACTGCGCATGCCCTGCCCCCGTCTACCTGCATAACCTCCACTTGGTTTCTCCGAGCATCTTTCCCAAGTCAGTTTCTTCATTTGTGAAATGGGCACGTGGCCGTCTCCCTTTTATTTTTTATTTTTTGACAGGCAGAGTGGACAGTGAGAGAGAGAGACAGAGAGAAAGGTCTTCCTTTGCCGTTGGTTCACCCTCCAATGGCTGCCACGGCCTGTGTGCTGCGGCCGGCGCACCGCGCTCATCCGATGGCAGGAGCCAGGAGCCAGGTGCTTTTCCTGGTCTCCCATGGGGTGCAGGGCCCAAGCACCTGGGCCATCCTCCACTGCACTCCCGGGCCACAGCAGAGAGCTGGCCTGGAAGAGGGGCAACCGGGACAGAATCCGGCGCCCCGACCGGGACTAGAACCCGGTGTGCCG
>CM027405.1:3168882-3203366 GCA_015711505.1 Sylvilagus bachmani | reverse complement strand
ACACCCTGCTGAACCTTTCTCGTCCCACCTTTCCCCCTCCTGCCCCAGATGTTTATGCAGATCTTTAAAATGTGTCTCCTTGACTTCCTTCCAAAAAAGAAGCCTGAGGACGAGCTGTACCAGCGCATTCTTTCAAAACAAGAAAACGTAAGTATTGCGTCAGCCCACGTTCCAAGCTCACTTCGAGACTAAATGTTAGGATATGAAGGCATTGTTGATTTCAGGCGTAAAAATGGTGTATTTCAGGTGTATTACACTATAGACTCTCAAACACCATGCGAGGACGCATGAGAGTGTGTGCAGATATAAGGACAACAGTGCGCATTGTGAAAATGTAGAAAAACATTGATAACAAAAGAGAAGGCTGTTGGTCACAGTTAACAGCAATGTGATTTTCTGCGTATGTGGGGTATTTTTACGGAGAGAACTTGAGTGCTGGCTGCACAGCCTTGTCCTTCTTTGTATTCCACTCCTGTCAGTCTCGTAGGAAGCTCCTTTCCCGTGCAGTAAGAAAGCGCTGGGGCTCGAACTCAGACAGGTGGAGGTTGGGCTCTTGTCTGTCTCCCCAGCCTGGCTTCTCGGTGCACTGTGGGAGTTCCCATCCCGTGGGAGTGCAGAAAGGGTGAGAGAAACGTGGGCGAAGCCCCAGCAAGGTGATGGACTGACTGTGAGAGCTGCCATCCCCTCGTCAGCACAGCTGTCGCTGTCACGGCCGTCACCGCTGCCGCCATCCCCATCGTCAGCATCACGTCACTGCCCTCGTCGTGGTCCTCATCACAACTGTCATCCCCTTCCCACAAGTACTCCCCACCCTCACCGTCCTCCCCTTCAGCCTCCTTCCCACCCCCACTGCCATCATTGGCATCATCGTTGTCGTCTCATTGACACCACTGTGGCCATCACCACTGCCCTCCCATCAGCCCCAGCTCTGCGACCGTGGGCCAGGCGCTGAGCTGGCCCAGTGCCTCCGGTTCACTGAGACAGTCTAGCCAAGTGTTCCATGCGTGATTTCACTTAATGCTCCCAGCAACCTCAAAGCTTCCGGAAGGGTACCGGAAGCACTCAGAAACCGCAGCTGCTTTATGGAAAGAAACAGCGTGGCGCATGCGACTGGAGGGTGGGGAGACGCCCACATTGCGTTCAGAGTCAACTGGAAGACAGAGCTGAGGGGCAGGCGTGGAACTGTCGCATTGTCGCTGACGGAGGCCAGCTTGGAGGAAGGGGACAGACGCGCAGCAGTCATGGCTTCCCAACACGCCCAGGATTAGCTCTGTGGCCTCTCCCGTCACCCACAGAGCAGGGCCACCTCAAGCTTTCCCTGCCCAGGTCCTCCGGGCTGAAGCCACCCCAGAGTAATGGCCTCCTCGGTATGGTGCATCCCAAACAGGAAGTGGCTGTGTCCACTTCCTGCTCTGGAACCCACAGTGACATCATACCACTTCCTCCTGTGGGGGTGTAACGAGTAATCCCTCCCCGTGGAAACCAGAGGGGGGTGGCAGAAATGTTCCTCCCAGCCCCTCAGGCCTCAGGCATGCCCTGTGACGTAGTCATTGTTGTTAAGTGCTTTCTTTACAGGGGAATACAGAAGAAGAGTGTGTTATTCCCAAAGCTCTGTGTTTTGGAGGAAAGTGGGTTTCTGACGCGGCACCTTGCATAGGGCAACACGTGCAGCACTTCATCATGGCCGGGAGTGTTCTGTGATCCTGTGGTAGCAAATGAGCACACTGAAGTTTCTAGAATGTGAGACGACGTCAGAGACACAGTAGAGCTCTCTGCTTTCCTTCCTCCCTCCAGGACATGGAGGAGCTGGAAAAGGAGCTGCAGGCCAGACTGGCCGGCACGGAGGCGCTGGGTGCGGGCGACTCTGACTACGTCGCCCTGGCGGAGGTGGAGAAGAAGGAGCGGGAATTCTCGGAGCAGCTGGTGCAGCACGTGCGTGAGGGGCCGTCCTGGGGGCGTGGGGGTGGGAGGGAGAGATGACCCCGGGAGCGTGCTGACCGCGTGGCTCCCCCGGCTCCGGGGGGCTGCCCGCAGGCAGGGAGCAGCTTCTGAGGCCAAGCCGCAGAGAAAGCGGAATTAGGAAGACGAGGCTCACAAAAGGTTGAGCTTTCCAGCGTGCATTCCCCTCGTTGCAATTGGAGATGCGTTCCGTTCCATGCAAAGCTGAGCCCGCTCTCCCGCTCAGTGTTGCTGCTGCCCCGTGGGCTGCACCAGCTGCTACCAGCTCCTCCAACCCGGGGGCGTCTCTCTGTAAAGCCCGGCTTGGAACTCCAGCGGCGTCGGCTTCTTGGGAGTGGCTGCTCTTGCCTTCTGCGCGTCGCGGCGTCTTAGGCATTAAACACACATTCCCTCGGCACTCGCTCTCTGCCAGGCATCGCGCTAGACCTTGAGATTTCCAGAATGCATTGAGGCTCAGCCACACTTGAGAGAGTCACAGGTGTTAGAGATGTTGCTTTGGGAAGGCACCCCATCTTCTCCGGGGGGCTGTGGTCTTTGGGGAGAGGGCTCATGGCGGTCATACAGTCTGCCTGGAACTGGTGCCCTCCCCAGGGGCATGGCCATGGCCTGGGCTTGTATGGAGGGTAGAGAGAGGAGGGGGCCTGGCGCCAAGCCCTGGGGATGAGCTGTCCACTCAGGGCAAGGAAGCAGGGCGGAACTGTGCGGGTCTCTGAGGGGCCGGAGGAGAGAGGTGCCCGGCAATCAGGAGTGTTTGCGGAGCACAAGTGGGTTCCCTGGCTCCTGGGACTGGAAGAGAAAATGCAGGTCTGGCTGGACACAGAACCGCATGTCTGAGCGTGCGGGGCCATGGCCAGCCACCCGCGTTCTCTTGGGGAAGTTGGAGGTCAGCCGTGTGCTGGCTGAAGGTCAAGGTCAGCTGGAGGCTGCTGGGGAGACTGCAGATCCCTCAGGACTGGGTGGGGTGGGGGGCTCTGCCGTGAGATCCCTGGGACAGGAGGCCCAGCTGCCACATGGGGGTGGCTTTCTGGTGGGCTTGACAGGGGAGGAGCTCCACGAGTCCCGACAGCTGTCAGTCACAGCAGTGGCGTCAGCGTGGGCTCCTGGAACTCCCAACCCCTGCCCCCTCCACGCCCCATCCCACAAAAAGAGACCATTCCAGCGTCTGAGACGACCCCAAGGGAGGGGCCTGAACCCAAATACGTGTGTGCTTGGCATAAAGAGAACATTAAGGACGCACTTGCGTGCTGGGCAGGCTGGGCCTTAGGGTTCCTGGGTCCTTGGCAGAGCTCTGCGGGGCTCTGATGTCTCAAACGAGCGCCTCAGACGCCTGAGCCCCCAGGGGATTCCCACTTCTGCTTCTGACACCTTAGGGGGAGGGAAAAGAATTCCAGCAAACTTCTGATGTGGTCAGCATCCTCTCCGCCGTCTTGCTCTTTTAAGACAACAGCGGCTAGTTCAGTTCGAGCTTCTGTTGCCACCAGGAGCTCCCGGCTGCCTCCCATGAGCACCCGCGTTGCCATCACAACCTGTTTAAGGTCTTTAAGCCGGGGGAGCCCACTGCTGCCCCACACCTGCTGAGAAGCCGTCTCGGCATATCCGAGGCACGAGGAGGAAGCTCCCCGCAGATGGCGATCCTGGCCGAGATAAAGCGGCTGGGACCACGCGCCTGTTCAGCACCTGCCTGCGATCAGGAGGGGATTGTAGCTCCCGGCACACAGCGTGTGGCCTTCTGGAATAACGTGCCTCCCCTGTCGCTTCTCGCGCTCGTCCCACAGATGGACGCTTTCTGGAAGCAGGTGGAGAACGTCCAGCACACCCTTGTGGACCAGTTCAAGTGCTCCAGCTCCAAAGCCCGGCAGCTCGTGGTGACTCTCACGGGAAGAATGATTGAGGCCGAAGCGCTGCTGCACGAGTCCCAGGACTGGCAGGCCCTGGTAGTGCTGGGGGCCGGGGGCGGGGGCGTGGCGATGCGGGGGCTGCAGAAGTGGCTTCCTGAGGCCTGCAGCACCTTGGGGGTCATCCATCCGGTGCTGTAGATGGGGAGTAGAGCCCCTGAAGAAGAGCAGCAAATTAATTTCCCGTCCACCCTTCCAGCTGTCCATCCACTCACCCATCCACCCACCCATCCATCCACCTCTCCATCCACCCATCCACCCACCCATCCATCCACCTCTCCATCCACCCATCCATCCATCCATTCATCCACCCACCCATCCATCCACCTCTCCATCCACCCACCCACCCATCTCTCTATCCACCTCTCCATCCACCCACCCACCCATCCATCCATCCACCCACCCACCCACCCATCCATCCACCTCTCCATCCACTCATCCATCCATCCATCCATCCACCCTTCCAGCTGTCCACCCACCCACCCATCCCTCCATCTACCTCTCCATCCACCCATCCATCCATCCATTCATCCACCCACCCATCCATCCACCTCTCCATCCACCCATCCATCCATCCATCCACCCTTCCAGCTGTCCACCCACCCACCCATCCTTCCATCCACCTCTCCATCCACCCATCCATCCAGCCACCCATCCATCCATCCATCTACCCTTCCAGCTGTCCACCCACCCACCCATCCCTCTATCCACCTCTCCATCCACTCATCCATCCATCCACCCCCCCATCCATCCACCTCTCCATCCACCCATCCAGCTGTCCACCCATCCGTCCACCTCTCCATCCACCCTTCCAGCTGTCCACCCATCCATTCATCCATCCACCCATCCCTCCATCCGCTCATCCACCCATCCATATCCCACCCATCTGTTCCTTTCTCCACCACCCATCCATCCATCCCATAAGTGGAGGTGGTGCACTGCATGGCACTGTGCAGCACAGCACTGGTTCTCAAATCCGACGTCACACAGTGATGGGCTTGCAGGGGCTGATGCTCGGCTCCCAGGTGCTCCTTGCTGCAGACATCCTGGCTGAGTCAGGCCGGAGAGCTCCAGGGGGTGGGGGGTGGGTGGGGTGGGGTTTGGTCCTGCCTGTGTCTGATTAGCGAAAAGGAGTGACGGAAAAACCAAGAGCAGCCGGACGGGACCTGGAGGGTGTCACATAGCCTCCCGGAGGAGCCCTAGGAGGGACCCAGCCACCATCACATTCAGTCTAGAGACGAGGGGAGGGAGGGGATGCTCAGGGAGGTGGGGCCGGCCTGGGTGTTGGGAAAACGGACGCCGATGGTGCACAGGCTGCCCTGGATGTTCTCAAAGCTTTCCTTTTCAGCCCTCATGAGCATGGCCGGGTGAGGGTGGAGCCACGTTTGTGCCTGCCCAGGTTCTACTAGGGGACTCCTGGGCTCTCTGCAAGTAGCCGCCCCTCCCCTGTCTGTCTGCCCGTGCTCCTGGGTCTGCCCCTGTCACTCTTGGAACATAACGGGCTGCCTGTGCTGTCCCCGCGGAGCCCGGGGGGGGGGGGGGGCTCGTCCTGGAGTCTCCACATCCACACCTTAGGGGGCCGGCTCCCCAGGCCCTTGGCCTGTGCCCTTCCCCCGCACTTGGCCTGCGCCTCTGCTTATCCGCTTGCGCCCTCTAGCGGTCCGAGGCTGCTGACCACTGCCACTTCCTTGAACTGGAGGACAGGAGAGCAAGGGCCAGCGTGCAGAGTGGACCCTGGCGATCTCGTCTCGGGGGACGGTCCTCCTTGCCCGGTCACGTTTGCTAGGACACAGACAAGCACAGCGCAGTACACAGGGAGACCCGGCGGCTCGGCCTGGCCCCGTCTTCAGGGGCTCTCTGTCCAGCCTGGGGCAGATCCCTCGAAACAGAAGCTTAGGGGCAGGGGCCCTGGGGTGCGGAAGACCAGGGGACCACAGAGCCTGGGCACTTGAGTAAGCCCTGGCCAGGCAGGGCGAACCAGCCGGAGGCACCGTCAGCACAGGCCCGTGTAGCCAGGAGCTGGGGCTGGATCTGCAGGCGACAGGGGAAGGCTTGGGGCCGAGTCCGTGTCCCAGAAAGGGCCTCTGGCCTGCGATGCGGGGGAGCCGTGGGAGGTGGGGAGAGCAGGGACAGGCTGTGGTCGTGGCCTGGGGTGGACGGGACCCCGAGCTGAGCTTGGGCAGCTGTGGGCCCCGGGCAAGATCAGGTTCAGGCTGGGGGGGGGGTGCTGGTGGCCCTGCTGATGCTATGGCCTTTTGCTGCTCTGAGACGCACGGGACCTGTGCAGAGTCTGTCCCTGAAGTGACCGCATGGGCAGGTGGGAGAAGCCTGGGGCGGGGGGAGGGGGTGCCAGCATCCCCTGAGGACCTGGGTATTCCCGGGGCTGCTTTGACTGGAGGGGGCGGGCTTTCCTCCATCCTGTGCTATGTGGGGTTCCTTCCCATGGGAGGTGCCCCTCCTCCAGGGAGCACTCCCCGGGGACAAGCACCACACGGGTGCTGTCCGAGCTCTCGCCTCCTCCAGAGGCCAGCGCCCTTGTGTCTCTCCTCCCAGGACGCCGTGGAGCGGACCATGGGACGGGCGCACCTGGCCAAAGCCGTGGAGGCCCTTCGGCTGCAGGTGCGGGAGGAGACCAGATGCCGCCTGGCTGCCATCTCCCACGGCCTGGAACTGCTGAGCGCCGAGGGGAAGCTGTCCGCGCGCCAGAGGGAGGAGCTGCTGACCCAGCAGCACAAGGCCTTCTGGGAGGAGGCAGAGAGCTTCAGCAGGCGTGAGCTGGGGGCCGCCCCAACCAGCGTCAGGAGGAGGGACCAGGCATTCACCGGGCTTCTCTGTACGCAGAGCTGATGGGAGGCCATGGTCGCCTGCTCCACGAAGGCTGACGGAGACCCCAGCGTCTTGCGGCAGGGGGGCCTGGGAGGGGTGGGGGTGGGTCTCATGCCAGGAAGGAGCCAGAAATGCTCAGAGGCGAGCCACAGCGCTCGGCTGCACCCCGTGGTCCTGCACGAGAGACACGGGGCTCTGCTTAGCTGCATGGTGAGGCAGCTCGGGGTCCACCTGTGGAGAGGCCGGCCCGGAGACGGAGCTCTGCTGTTTCCTGGCAGTGGGCAGGGCTCAAGACAGAGAGGGTGTCGGACCCTAGAAGTTAGAGGCCCGCCGTGTTCCTGTGCGGCCGGCAGCAGCTGCCTCGCCCCCTGGGCAAGAGACGCGGGCTGGCCCCAGGAGGGCCTGTCGGGGGTCACTTGCCGTCCTGTGGCTTATCTCCATCACAGAGTTTGTCCAGCAAGGCAAGGAGCTGGCCAAGGCATCTCTCGCTCAGCAGGCAGAGAGGATGGCGCGGCTCACGCTGGGTCAGGAGGAGGAGCGGAGAGGCTTCCTGGCCGAGGCCCAGCCGACCACCAGCCCGGAGGACTTCCTCAAGGTGACCCCCACAGCCCAGACCGGGGCACACACAGGCCGAGCTGAGTGGGCGCCGGTCCCCGTTAACCATGCACGGGAAGCTTCGGCATCTGCCAGACACAAGGCCAGCTTCCGGCTCCCCTCCCCCACCCCGGGTCCCCAGTCCTTGTCTGTGAACCGCTGATGGGAGCTGCACTGCCTGGCGGGGCTGCAGAGGGGGCGGGGGAGGGCCTGGACGGAGGGCGTGGCCGATGCATGCGGAAGTGCCATGTGGTCCAGAGGCGAGCGTGTCCCATGTGTGTGGCACGTTCACTTCCTGGGCGCCAGTCCAGGAAGAGTGGGGCAGGAACAGGGAGGTGGCCAGCCTAGCAAATGCCCTTGGTCTTGCAGGGAGAGGGGGAGGGGTGGGAAATGGCGCCACCTTCTGGAGGGAAAGGGAATCCGCCGACGCCCCTGGGGCTGGAAGGACCCAGGCTCACAGGTGCTCTGGGAGAGAAAGCAGGACTGTTTCGCTCTGTTTCCCCAGGTGTGGGCCGCGGGGTTAGGGGAGGGGCTGCTTATCCTCCGCCTTCGTGCGTGGCAGCCATGCTGGGTCTGGATGCCAGCCCCACTTGCTGAGTGATCTGGGCCACGCTGCTACTTTCTCTGTGTGGGGCAGTGCATCCCAGCCCTGCCGAGGGATGGCGGGACAGCGTCCAGATCCAGGATTGACCTGGAGCACACGCGTGCGGCCATCCCTGGGGACCCGAGTGGTGGCGGTGGAGGGGAACCCCGAGAAGAGAGAGGCCCTAGGGTCCCTGGAGCAGCTGCCCCTCCCACCCAGGGAGCCCCTCCCAGGGCCCACACCCTGGGGCTATCATTGAGAGGATCCGTTTGGGGTGAGAGGAGGAGGAAGTGGGGGCACAGCTCTTTGCCCTCTGCTGGCCGTCACATCGGCGTGAGTCCAGGGTACGGGAAGGGGCACCAAATCACTTCTGTGCCCCAGGACCTTAGCACGGGCCAGGCCCACAGCAGGCGTCCAGGGGAAAGCAGACGAAGGCAGGAGGGGTTGAATGAATGCCGGCAGGCATGAATGAATGAATGACAGTGCAGGAGCAAGTGGGTGAAGCCCGAACTCCTGCCGGCCCTGGCCCCGCACTTCTGTGCCCTCCCACCTCCGCCTGCGCTGCCCCAGAGGCTGCTGGGACCCTGCCCGTCCATCTGCTGCTGGAGCTGCCTGGTGCTCCCTCTCTCCCCCACCCCCAGAAACCCCCAATCTGCACGACTCGACTGGGACAGGCACCCCAGCCAGGAACCTTCCTTGGCAGCCTCTGCTGGCCGCTCAGGCCGGGGCCCAGGCCCGTGGGCAGGGCAGGGGCCGCTGGTCATTGGCCCCCTGTCTGCACGGCCCCTACCACACTCGGGGGTGGGTTGGCGAGGCCTGGGCCGTGGCCTCCAGCAGCGCAAGTCAGAGGGCGGCACCCAGTGGCCAGGACTGGGGGTGACAGTGGCCTGTCCTCGCCCAGGATTTCCTGGGACTTGGGTGCCATGGGCCTGGCCTCAGCCACGGTTTTCAAGCTGTGGAAGCCACGTGGCGCCCATGCCTCGGTTTCTCTGTATGTCAGGGCTGGACGATTTCCCATTGGGAGGCAGGAGTCGGCGGGGAGCGGCTCCTGGGGGGAAGTCTGGGTTTTTCTGTTCCCTCAGCTGCGTGTTCTTGCAGGCGTTCCACGAGGTCCTGCAGAGGCAGAGGCTGGCGCGCAGTGAGCTGGAGGAGGAGGAGGAGGTCAAAGCTGCCGAGGCCATGGCCCTCCTCTGCCAGGTGCGTGGCCTTGGCCGGGACCGGCAGAGCGTGCGGAGGGGGCGGGCCCCAGGTGGACAGGGAGTCCCAGGCACAGGCAGGGGGTGAGGAGGTCCTCGGGATGGGCACCGTGAGGCGTGGGCCAAGTCCCCATTCACTGGCATCAGCGGGCTGCCATGGCAAACAGACAACCAGAGCCCCAAACAACAGACGCCATTTTCCTGGTTCTGAGGCCGTGCACTTCTGTGCCCCTGTACGTGGCACTTTGGACTTTTCTAAGAAGCAGAGAGACAGCCAGCCAGAGCTCCCATCTGCTGTGCTAGTCCCCAAATGCCTGCAGTGGCCGGACCAGGGCTGGGCAAGGCAGAAGCTGAGAGCCAGGAGCTCCACCCAGGACTCCCACATGGGTGGCAGGGGCCCAAGCACATGAGCCATCACCACAGCCCCCTAGGATCTGCGTTAAGAGGAAGTGCGGTGGAGAGCGGGAGCTGGGGGTCAAACCTGGCTTCTCTTGAGATGGGTCGGGGGCGTCTTAATTGCTGAGCCAGATGCTCGCCCTGTGTGACTTCAGGGGCGTGGCCCAGACCCTGGGCGGCTCGCCAGAAGTGGCCCTCGGGTGCCGTCTCAGATCCGAGGGTCCAGGCAATGCGGTTTGCCTGTACTCAGAAATCCTTGCCTCTGGCTGTTGCAAACTCGGGTTCTCCGAGGACAGGGTCAGGATCCTATGCTGCTGATGGCTATGCCGGCTGTGCCTGCCTGGCTCGGCGTCCTCGGACCACAGCCTGAGCCGCTCCCAGCTACAGGCTCCCCATCTGTGGAAGCCAGGGAGGGGACAGTGGGGAGGAGGGGAGGGAGGGGCAGAGGGCAGGGGATGTGGCCCCGAGCAGCCTGGCTACGACGTCGCGTTCAGGGCTGAGCAGTGAGTGTGTTGTGTTGCACGAGGATCCCTAGGTCGGGGTGCACTGAACAGACTTCAGGGCAGAGGAGGAAGCCCAGGCCTGGCGGGGACGTCGCGCTGACTCTGGAAAGCGAGCGTGGGGGCGTGGAGGAGGCCAGCACTCATGGGCGCTGGGAGGGAGCACCGGGAGTGGGGGCCCTTTGGAGGCTCAGCTCCCAGGCTCCTGCTCCGTGAAGGCAGAGTGCAGACTTTCTAAGATGGCTCTTAAGTGAGTTCATCTGTGTAGACCACAGAGAAGTCTCGGGTGCGTGGGGGGCGCTCAGGATGTGTGGTCACTGCCCGCGCCCTCCTGGGCTGCCAGAGAGCGGGCGAGGTGCTGTCATTAGCTACTGGTCAGGTGCTGGGCGTGACTTAGAGAAATGCAACTTTAAAAAAGCGTCTGGGGCGGAGCCGCAGCGTGCTGAGGGCGGGGCCCATGGGGGATTTGTAGCAGCCGGGCAGCCCTGCGGGTGCTTCTCACTGCACAGGGAATGAGGGTCCTCCAGGTCGCTGGGGCCGGGATTGGAGAGAGCTCAGAGATGCGAGAGAACTCCCCCAAGCGTGGCAGGTGTGTGTGTGATGGGGCAGAAGAGAGACCAAGGGAAGGTGGGGGAAGATTCAGGAGCCAGGGAGCCAGGGCAGGGGGACGAGGTGCCCAAGGGGAAGGGCACCAGGGCAGTAGCCGGGTCAGGCGCTTGCCCAGGGGGTGGGGTCTCAGGGCTCCAAGGCAGCTGGTGTACCCTGAAACTGTGTGAGCATGTATGTGTGTGTCATTGCACGTGCACGTGTGTATATGTGCATGTAGGTGTATATGTGTCTCTGAGTGCATTGTGCTGTGATTGCATGTGTGTGTCATGAGTGCATGTGTGTCAGTGGACGTGTGCATGTTTCTGTGTGCATGTGTGCTGTGTATGCGTATGGGTGTGTCTGTGAGGCTAGTGCTTGTGTGTTACATATGCATATGGGTGTGTCTGCGTCAGTGCATGTATGTATGTGTGTCATTGCATGTGCACATGTGTATATGTGCATGTAGGTGTATATGTCCTCAGTATGCATGTGTGCTGTGTATGCATATGGGTGTGTCTGTGAGGCTAGTGCTTGTGTGTTACATATGCATATGGGTGTGTCTGTGTCAGTGCATGTATGTATGTGTGTCATCGCATGTGCACATGTGTATATGTGCATGTAGGTGCATATGTCCTCAGTATGCATGTGTGCTGTGTATGCATATGGGTGTGTCTGTGAGGCTAGTGCTTGTGTGTTACATATGCACATGGGTGTGTCTATATCAGTGCATGTTTGTGTGTGCACACGTGGGTGCCATTGAGGTGTGTGAGTGTGCCTACACGTGTGTGTGTGTGTGCAGATGTGTTTCTGTGTGTGAGTGCGTGCCTCAGGGTGTGTGTGTGCGCACGTGCGTGTGTTGTGCGTGTTCCGCCTCCGGATCCACTGTGCCCTGCGGGCGGCGAGCGCGGGACAAGCCGGAAGCACCGCAGGGCGGACGAGGCCTGACCGGCGTGGCGTGGCTCTCTCTCGGCCGCAGGAGCTGTTCCACCGCATGGTGCGCACCTTCCAGCAGCTGGCGGACGCGCTGTTCCTGCGGACACTGCCCCGGCAGGCGGGGCTCCCGGGCGCCGAATGCGAGAGCTTGCGGCAGGAGGTGCAGGCGAGCGCAGAGCGGCAGCTGGGAAAGTCCGACCGCTTCCGGAGGCAGCAGTGGCGCCTCTTCCAGGAGGGGCTGGAGCAGGACGAACAGGTGCGAACAGGTGCGGGGCTCTCGGGGGCGGGGCTGCGGCGGCGCGGGGCGTGGCCTCGGCGGAAGGGGCTGCACGCGCTCCCACCTGTCCGGGAGAGTGCATTTGGAGATAAAGCCACAGGTCCAATGAGGAGCCCCAAGGGTGTCCGTCCCTTAGCCCCCAGAGCCTGTACGTGTGCAGCCGTACGTGACACAAGGGACTGGGCCATGTGACTCAGGGGAGGTCCTGAGCTGGGGGGAGTAAGCCCGATGTCATCATGGGGCCCTTCATGGAGGCGGTGGGGCCGGAAGGAGAGGCTGCAGCGGCACAGCCTGGGGCCAGGACACCCGGGGCTTCCAGAAGTGGGGGGTCGCAGGGAGCCCCGCCCACACCCGCTGCCAGCGGGCTTCCGGCCTCCCATACTGCGGGAAAATCGGAGTTGTTTCAAGCCTGTGGCGAGGACTTGGGGCAGCAGCGTGCATGCGGCGTGCAGCACCTTGACGTTCTGAGACATGGACAGCAACGAAAGAGAAGGACCCTGCCCGTGCAGCAGACTTCAAAGCACACGTTTTCCCTTCTCGCGGCCTTCTGCATGCACCCAGGGAGCTAAAACGCAGCGTGTTCGGTAGCCAGAGTCCCCTGGTGCCTGGAAGACGCCTTGCTGGCCGGTGACAGGCTGCTCCCTGCGGACGGCTGCTCCTTCCAATACCAAAGCCAGTTCTTGGGAGAGACACCTTCCTTGCCCCGTGCTCCCAAGTCCCGCCCGTGACTTCCAGGAAGTGCACCTGCCTGAGCACAGAGGTTGTCTGCTGGGGCAGAGGCCATGGGCACAGCCCGAGTCCCCCGGGGCCGTCTCCCAGGCCTGGGCCGCCCACCCACGTCGCAGAGACCACTTGCTGAGGTTTGTGAAGAGATTCCGCGGAGCCTTGGAGAGCTGGAAGAAAACAGGACCGCGTTAGGCACGTGCAGCCACAGGGCGGCTACGGAGTGAGCGGACCCTGACTCAGCCCATCCTGCCGGCTGCACCACACTGCTGTGGTGCGGGCCACGTGTGAGCCCCTGCGCTTGGAGACAACCCTGATCTGCCTACTCCCGGCCCCATGTTCGACTGGTGGCTGCGGTGGGGGGGGGGGGGGGACTCAGTAGGATGCGGCTTTGGAAATCATGGCAAGGCAGCGGCCTGGGCCTGGTATTTGTCCCAGGAATCTACATGAAACCCAGTCCATCCGGTTCATACCGAGTCCTGGCCCCGGGCAGTGAATCCGTAGCTGAGGGGGAGGGGGATGCTGGCTGGGGTCCTGGGCAGCTCCCCAGGTGACGTCCTGTGCCTCTGACAGGGGCTCCCGAGGGTCCCCAGGAGCTCTGTGGGACGTAGGTTTGAGCTGCACGAGTGGCTGGGTGACGTCAGCCGGCAGCGGACTCCCACGGTTCTGTGATTTCCACGGCTCTGTCCCAGTCTCCAGACCCCAGCTTCCGTGTGAAGACTCAGGCTCCAGACACTCCCAGCAGCCCCTGTGGGAGGCTGCCAGTTTGTGCGTTTTCCACGCCGTCCGCCTTCTCACTTCCTGGGGCCGACCAAATCCAGAGGCTCATTTCTGATCAAGAGCCGGGACTGGCTAAGAACTCTGCGCTGGGAGTCTGAGGTCGCTCGGGCAACAGCGCTCTGGGCGTGGCTCGGGTTTGCTGGTCCTGGACTCACTGTGGGAACGGACGATTGTGCAGCTTCGCATTCCGAAGGCCAGCGGTGGTGGTGGCCTCATCAGGTGGTTGAACAGGTGTCAGGACTCGTCTGACTGCCCGAGTTACCCCCAGAGGCCACCTTCTCTCCCACTGCCGTCTCTCCCCTCCCTGTCGATGAACAACGTGAGGAGTGAACTTTAGTTCTTTCAATAAGCATCAGTCTTGGGAAGCAAAGTGCCACGGAGGGAGAGGAACAGCCCCAGAGGGTGAATGCCTTTCCCTCGCCATTTTCCCATCCCCAAAAGCCTAGGTCGCTTTGTATCCCGATGCTCAGAGAAGTTGCTAGAAATGATGGGATTTTGGTTGGTGCAGGACAGGTGGCCCAAGGACACTCCTCAGACCGCTGCCCACACTGCGGCAGGCTTCTGGCTCTGCCCAGACCACCTGTTGGAAGCAGATGGGGTGTAGACGTTGGAGGAAGGGGCTGTGAGGCAGAGCTGCAGGCGCCCTCTGGACATGGAAGAGCCGAGACTGTGGGTCCTAAGGCCCGGAGGAGGATGGCAGGCCTCTGGCTGGCTGGCTGGGCTTGAGCTCCTTTGCACCTGTTTGGACTTCGCTTCGGAAGCACGGGGCGTGAGTCTGGGTTGCTTTAGGCTGCCGAGGTTGGGCGGTTGCCGCAGCCACAGGGAGCAGCCGGAGCACCTGCTGTCTCTGCAGGGAACGCGGCAGGAGGCGTGCTGTTCACCACCGGCGCTGAGTCGGCCACCAGGGCTTCCATCCTGGCTCCACCGCCTGCTCGCCTCCACTCCTCCCACCCCGGCCCAGGCAGGTTCCCATCTGCTCCCCACCAAACTCAGCCTCTGCTGAGCCGGGCGAGTGGGCCTCGTCTTACTGCCAAGTTGGTCCCCTCCCTCCTGGCCGCCTGGCCTGGCTCTCCTGCATCTCCTCCCGCCTCGCTGGCTGTGCCTTCCCAGTCGTCGCTGGCTCCTCCCGGCCTCCCTGACTTCTGGACAGACAGGTTCCGTCTGCACACTCTGTCGGGAGGTCTCACCCAGGCATGCACCGCCTGCATTAGCTTTCAGACGCTGCACAACAAATCGGCCCCAGAACAGCAGCTTACAAACCCGTGTATGAGCTCCCGTCGCTGTGGGTCGGGGATCCAGGCACCGCTGAGCAGCCGAGGTTGGCTGAGGCTGGGCCCTCATCTGCAGGTCCAACTTCCAAGTCCACCTCCATGGTTCCTGGTGGATTCAGTACCTTGAGCGTTGTCGCACTGGGGCCAGCGACTCCGAGACTTCTCTCTGCAGCGCCGAGTCTGTCCCTGCACTTGGCCCTCTGGGCGAAGCCTCTGTTCTGATGGCCAGTACACGTGTCACTTAAGTTGTCCCAAGCAGGGCCCTGGCTCCCTCCAACCCACTCCCCACACGGCCCTCCTCCCTCCTTCCACGTGCATGAAGCAAAATCGTATTTACCCTTGATTCTGTCTGATCCACAGGGCTCCATGAGCCCCACCTTCAGCCTAACCCCGAAGGGACCCCCGTCACCTGCACCCTCGGAGCCCTGGGCAGAGCCACCCTCCCTGTGTAGCTGGACCTGCGGCCTCCTCCTGTCCCCACCTCCCAGCTAGAGTGCTACTTCGGAAGACCATCTGGCCCTCATCTCTAAGATGCACATCTGTAAAACAATTCCTCCAGGAGGTACAGATGTAGCCCTGAAATACAAACAACGAAAGCAAAAGTCAGGACTGAAGGGAGTGAACCATTTCAGATCACAAGGGACGATTTTAGCTCCCCGTCTCGCAGAAGAGGCTAGGCTGGCCAGCCCACGAGTCCAACCTCGAACAGAAGATGTGAGCAGCGCACTAGGGCCGAGTGGTGCTCCTGTGTGTTTGCGGACCCTGTGACTATCGCCACTGAGAAGCCAGGGCACTCTGCACGCCGTCACAGCTGTGGAGGTCGCTCAGCACCTTTGCCAAACACACAGTCAGAATCCCAAACCCCTAGGTTTCCCCCAAAGCTGCAGCAGCCAGTGATAACCTGAAGACGGGGCGTCAGCAGGGGAGCAAGAGCTGCCTGGGACCCCCTGACCCAGGCAGATTGGAAGCTCCGTGGAGAAGTTTGCAAGACATTGATGAAGGCGTAACATGACGTGAGAAATGCCACGTGACTGGTGGGGAACCTCACTTGGAAGGATGTCGATTTTCTTCAAATACAGAAAAGTTCACTTTGTCCCAAATCTAACCTCAAACTCACATGAAAGGAGGAAAATCAAGAGTCACGAAGACGGCTTTGTGTAGGAGAATGAGGCAGGACTCGTCCCAGCTGCCGTGAAATTTAACTGCTACAAGCGCCAGCAATTCAAGTGCTGGTGTCGCTGCAGAAGTGAACAGGCAGATGCCCAGAACAGAACAAAGCCCGGACGAGACGCGTGTCTGGAAATCTATGAGAGGGCAACATGGCACTCAGCAAAGCTGAAGAAGATCCGTTACTGTTTCATGAATGGAGCTGGGACAGTTGATGACCGTCTGTCCAGAGAAAAGTAGGTCGTTTACTCCACAGAAGGCACAGCTGAGATGCGCTGAGACCAAATGCAAGTAGGGACAGATGTGAATGAAGCAGAAGGAGAATGGGATTTCAAAACAAGAAACAAAGGGCGGGATCCAGGGAAACAAGACTGAAGACGCAGACCCTGGCCGAGTCCACGCCCTCACTGTGTCCCTCTGCCGGGTGTAGGTGTGGATGGAGGAGTGGGCGCTGTCCGCGGTGCTTCAGACACAGCTGCGGGAAGCCCACGAGAACACCGTCCTCGGAGCCTTGGGCAGACTTGGCGGCCTCACCGAGGAGTGAGTACAGCCTTGGGGGGGGGGTGTCTGGGCGTTGGTCTTGGTGCCCCTCTGTGCTAACCTCAGTATTCTGAGGTATAAGCTGGACACAATGTCCTGCCTGCCTTATACTTCCAGCTGGGGTGGTTGAAGACTGAACAACTTCTAGACATAAACATGGACGAGGGTGAAAGCAGAGTGCATTGGGTCACACCTGGGAGTCAATTAATCTAGGCAGGCACTTCACACTTCTGCAGCCCCAGTGACCTCATCTGTGGTATGGGCTAATGTTGCCTCCTTCTCAGGAACTTTTCTGAACAGGCTTTTTGAGGCATCATCTATCTGTGTTCATTTTGAGAGCAGAATTCTATGATTTTCAGCAAATATGCAGAGGCCCACACCCATTACTGCTATCTAAACTTAGGACCTCTTCACCCCACAAAGACCCGTGTGTCCATCTGCGTCACTCCCCACCTACTAATCAATGTTTGTATTCATTTTTGATATTTTAGCCGTGACTCTTAGTGCTGTATGGCTTTTCTTCCACTTGCTATTTTTATCTTCCACTTGTTTATTTGATGTCGCTCTTGTCTGGTTGCTCAGCCTTTTCCAGACACCTGATTCGTGTAGACATCAGGATCAAGTGAGTGACTATGGAACTGGGTGATAGAGAGGACACAGGATGAGAGGATGGAGAAACATGTAGAGCCCCACGGGACGCTGAGCGAGCTGGGAGCAGTGATAGGGGATTTGTCTGGCCTGAAACAAGGTGTCTTTTCATTGTATCAATATTTAGTCCATTTACGTTTAGTGTACATCTCCACACTGATGTACTTATCTTGCTCTGTGTTACATTTTCTTTCTTTCGTTGCTTGCTGTCTTTTGGAATTTTTTTTGCTTTTATTCTTTTTTGCCTCTCTTCTGGCTTGTTCATCTTGTTTGTTTTTTCCTGTGCTTTTAGTGGTTCAGGGATTTCACACTGCCTACTTGACTTAGCATGTAACATACAAGGTTCCTAATCTTCTGGGCAGTGAGAACCCCTTAACCTGTTCTTTCCTCTCTCACAGGTCTGCTTCTGCCACTGTGAATTTCCATCCTCTCAGTGTTTCCAACCCCAGGAAACATCATTATTGTGGCTTTGCGCAGTCGGTATTCACCCAGATTTCCTCATGGTTCTGCATCCTGCGGTTCTTCATCCTTCCTCTGTTTCCTCCGAGCTTCCATCTGGGTCAGCGCCCGGAGGATTCTTCGTTTCAGATCTGCTGGCAACACGCTGACTTCACTGTTATCTGGAGATGCCGTATCTCCCTTCCATCTTTGCAGAATGTTTTCATTGCATATTGCCTGAGTCCATTTCTGCTGCTGTAACAAAATGCATGAGACTGGATCAGTTATAAGCAATAGAAACAGCTCTCGGGCCTGGGACGGGAAGGGCAGGACCAAGGGCTGGCAGCTTCAGAGCCTGGTCAGGGCCTCCAAGACGGACCCCGGCTGCTGTGGGAGGCGGGAGGATGTGAGCGGGGCCAGCTCTGTCCAAAGTCCTTTTCTGATCCATTCATGAGGGTGGAGCTCACGTGACCTGGTCACTTCCCCAGAGGCCCCGTCTCTCATTACCACTGTGGTGGGGATTCATTTCCGCTGTGAAGTGGGGCAGTAAGCCACCTGCAGCCCACGGCATGTGCCGAACTCAGTTTGGTTATTTTCATTCAATGCTTTGAACCAGGGCTGGGGAACACCTGGCGCCTGGGTGACATTAGGCCCACTGAAGAGTTTGTTCTGGCCTTGCTGAGGTGCTGTGGCTGGGACCCAGAGTTCAGCACGTGTACCACAGGCTGGATCTTCTGAAGTTGCTAATTTTGCATGGCCGTGAATGGTGTCATCAGGGCCCTGACGGCCCTCGGCTGAGAGCAGCCCCTCCAGCCCCAGCAGAGATCATCCCACATCCTCTGAGTTCAGCCCCCTCTGGGCACTTCTGCATTTTCTTTTATTCTTTGGGTTGCATCTGCTTTCTTATGACTAAACGTGTGTGAGTTTTCTGTGTGTTTTTCATTCATGTGTATGTGTGTTGTGCTGTGTGTGTGTGTGTGTGTGTGTGTGTGAAATGCTTCTTTTTAAAAATATTTACTTGAAAAACAGTTACAGAGAGAGGTAAACACACACACACACAGAGGGAGAGGGAGTGGGGGGAGATCTTCTATCTACTGGTTCATTCCTCACATGGCTGCAATGGCCAGAGCTGTGCTGACCAGGAGCCAGGAGCTTCTTCAGGGTCTCCCACGCAGGTGCCTAAGCACTTGGCTCATCTTCCACTGCTTTCCCAGGTCATAGCAGAGAGCTGGATTGGAAGTGGAGCAGCCGGGAGTTGAACAGGTACCCACGCGGGATGCCGGCTGGGGCTTTAACCCACTGCGCCACAGCGCCGGCCCCAGTGTGACATGCTATTGCAGTCTGTGATCTTCTGTCAGCAGATTTTGAGATTTGCATCCATTATCTCTTACATATTCCTCCTGCTCTCCCCTCTCGGGGCGTGGAGGGAGTCCTTCACGCTGCCCCACGTGTCTCTTGGCCACTGTTCCATGTTCTCCCATGTCGTCGCACTCTGCAGTGTGTCTGCATGTTTTGTGTTGAGCTGCCTCCCAGTTCCCTACCCCTGCAGCTGAGTTCTGGCTGCTCGTATCTGTTCCCTTGAGTTCACGGCGCCCCTGTGCTCTGGGGCTCCCGTTTCATTCCCCTCATAGTCTTCAGTTACCCGCTGAATTCCTCCGTCCACTGGACATACAAACACCTGCCACAAAATGTGGTTATTACAGGCTCTGACATCCTGCGGCTACTTCTCCATGGCCTGTTCTTTCTCCTTTTGCTTACATTTCATCTGTTTGCACGTCTGGTTATTCTTTCTTTTCTTTTCTTTTCTTTTCTTTTCTTTTTTTTTTTTTTGACAGGCAGAGTGGACAGTGAGAGAGAGAGACAGAGAGAAAGGTCTTCCTTTTTGCCATTGGTTCACCCTCCAATGGCCGTGGCCATGGCTGGCGTGCTGTGGCTGGTGCACCACGCTGATCCAATGGCAGGAGCCAGGTGCTTCTCCTGGTCTCCCATGGGGTGCAGGGCCCAAGCACTTGGGCCATCCTCCACTGCACTCCCGGGCCACAGCAGAGAGCTGGCCTGGAAGAGGGGCAACCGGGACAGAATCCAGCGCCCCGACCGGGACTAGAACCCCGTGTGCCAGCGCCACAAGGTGGAGGATTAGCCTATTGAGCCGCGGCTCCGGCTGCGTCTGGTTATTCTTATTGGATGCTGGGTATTCTGCAAAAAATTGTAGCGAGACTATGTTAAGGCTTTGATAGGAGCTTTCTCCGGAGAGGCTTTCTTTTAATTCTTTTTTAAAAAAAAAGATTTATTTTATTTATTTAAAAGAGTTAGAGAGGTAGAGGCAGAGAGAGAGGTCTTCCATCCACTGGTTCACTCCCCAGATGGCTGCAACAGCCAGAGCTGTGCCAATCTGAATCCAGGAGCTTCTTCGGGGTCCCCCACATGGGTGCAGGGGCCCAAGCACTTGGGCCATCTTCCACTGCTTTCCCAGGCCATAGAGAGTGCTGGATCGGAAGAGGAGCAGCCTGGACTAGAACTGGCAGCCATAAGGGATGCTGGTGCTTCAGGCCAGGGCTTTAACCCGCTGAGCCACAGGGCCAGCCCCAGAGAGAGGATTTCTTTTACTTCCAGAAGGAATTTCAGATAGTGGCAGCTTAACTCCACCCAGTTGGCAATTCAGATGATTCAAAATGAGGCTGATTCCTTCTTGCTGGGGTCTCCAGCTGACCGCCTGGCTCCTTTGCCAGGGCTCCGGTTCATAAAGCCCCGTGCAACAGACGCCTCAAGTTATAAAGCCAAAGGTGGGGCCTCGCTGGCAGACCCAGGATTATCACTCGAGTCATGAGATAGCTCTCCGTGGCCCGTGCGTGTGGATGTGACCGTGGCCCTGCAGGGGAGCACCTGCAGCCCAGGCGGGCTGTGAGTGTTGAGATGAGCGGGAACAGGTGGCTGGGCACCTCCCCTGGGGAGGCTCTTGGTAGCCCGGTGAAGCCAAGAGCACTGACCCCAGCACCCCCGCCGCTTTCCCCAAAGAGCCGCGCAGGGCGTCTTGCAGGGCCACGACCTCCTCCTGCGCTCAGCCCTCCGGAGGCTGGCTCTCCGTGCCAGCGCTGTCGCCACGCTGACGCAGATGCGGCTGAGCGGGAAGAGGAGTCTTCTGCAGGAGCTACGGGAGCAGCATGCGCTGGAGCAGGCCTCCTCCCAGTGCCTGGACGAGCACCAGTGGCAGCTGCTCAAGGCCCTGGTAAGACCGGCGCATGCGCCCCCACCCCGGCCCTGGACGCTCGCAGACTGCGCCTTCCCCGTGTCCTCACGCGGGCTCCCCACCGTGCGTCCGTGTCCTGATCTCATCTTTTATTTAATTCTTATGTATTTATGCAGAGAGATGGAGAGATAGAGAGGTCTCCCTGCACTGGTTCTCGCCCCATCTGCGCGCAGCAGCCAGGACTGGGCCAGGCCAAGACCAGGAGCCCAGCAGTCAACCTGGCTCTCCCACGTGGGTGGCAGGGACCCACGTCCTTGAGCGCATTAGCAGGAAGCTGGACCAGAAGTAGAGCAGCCGAGACTTGAGGAAGCCACGCGGATGTGGGGTGCAGGCTCACCGGCAGGTGCCCTGACCCCTCGTGTCCAGCATTGGGCTCCACCGCATGCCTCTTCTCCAGCTAACACAGCTCTACAAAGGCCCTGTCTCCAGACGCGATGAGGCTCTGAGGGTCTAGCATCAGCATTTTAGCACAGGAACTCAGGATGTTAGGGTAGTGGTTAGGGTCAGGGTTAGTGTTAGGGTTTAGGGTCAGAGTTAGGGTTGGATTAATGTTTAGGATTTGGGTTAGAGTTAGGGGTTAGGGTTAGGGTTAGGGTTAGGGTTAGGGTTATAGATAGTGTTGGGGTTTAGGGTTAGGGCTAGTGTCAAGGTTTAGGGTTGGAGTTTAGGGCTAGGTTTATGGATAGTGTTGGGGTTTAGGGTTGGGGTTTAGGGTTAGGGTTGGGGTTTAGGATTACAGTAGGGGGTTAGGTGTAGGGGCTGGGGTTAGTGTTAGGCTATTGGTTAGGGCTAGGAGTTGTAGCTAGGGTGTAGGGTGAGTTAATCCAGCACCCACAGGCGAGAACAATGTAGGCTGACCTGTAGGGTCTCAGGGAGAATTACACAGGGAAAATCCATATGAAATCGGGGAGGCTGCGGTCCTCAGGTCGGGGAGGGACAGGGCCTCTGCCATCTTCTCTGAGGTCTCTGCCCAGTGAAGGGAAGACTGTGCAGGTCTCTGAGCTGAGGGTTATACCAGGCAGGCTGAGCCCGGGCATAGCCAGGGTGCCCGGAGGCCTGGGAACAGTGGACGGGTTCTGACCCACGAGCATGTCCCAGTCTCCCTGGCTCTGTCTGTGGAACGTGGGCAGAACACTGCCCTGGCTCTGAGTCACCCCGCTTCCTTCTCTCGGCTTCACAAGGACAGGCATCCCCGGGGCCCCACGTGCCCTCCGCTGCTTCGAAGCCCGGCTCTGCTGTTGACACTCAGAAAGTTTCTCGACCTCTGAGCTTCTGTGGGCTCATCGGGCCTGGAGCGAGGTCCCCTCCTTGTGGGGGCCCACCGCCGGCCCCGGCATAAGTCGGTGGCTAACGAATGCCTGTGCGGAGGGTCCAGCGCGCGCCCCACCCCTTCTCCATCCCCGGGGCAGCGGCTGGGCGCTTGCCTTCCAGGAGGCACGAGTCCTGGAGGAGGCCGGTCGGCTGGAGGCGGAGGCACAGCAGACGCGGCTGCAGCTCCGGCAGCAGCTCCTGGCAGAGGCCCGGGAGGTGGGGCAGCTGCTCGGGCAGCACGTGGAGCGAGCCATCGCGCAGGCACTGCTGGGGCACGCACGCAACGCGGCGTCCAGGAGCCGGGCCAAGGACCGCGACGGCTTCAAGGTACACGCTGCCCCTCCACCCCCGTCCCTGGGCAGCCACGGGCGGGTGGGAGGGGTCGGGTGGCAGGGCCTGGCCCGGCAGAGTTTGCCGTCCTCATCGGTGAGCTGGGCTCGCTTCCCTGCGTGGGCAGGGTGGGCAGAGGTCCCAGGCTCCCACCTGCTGCTGGCCGTGTGCTGTGTCCCCTGGTGCTGGGCATCTCTACCAGGACACGGAGGCTCCGCAGAGGGACCCTGGCGGCCCAGCGGTGCCACTGAAATCCATCTCCTGGGGGAGGCGGTGACAGAGCGATGCAGGTAACCCCGGTCAGAGGCCCGCTGGCCTTGCACTGAACTCTGGGTGCTTGTGCCTGCCCTCGGGACTCCCCCAGCCCTGGATCCTGCCATTGCACAGATGGGAAGACTGAGGCTTAGCGCTGGGCAAAGGACACGTGCCAAGCCTCCCAGTTCACGAGCAGCAGCCGGGGACCGGAGCAGGTCTTCTCTGCTGTGACCGTGACCATGACCGTAACCGTGCGCGCCTGTGTCTGCCTGGCTGCCTCCCCTCCAACCAGGAGGAGCAGTGAGACCGCCGCTCCCGGCACACCCCAGGGCAGCCTCGTGTGGCCATGCCCCCAGGCTCCGCAGGCGGCTCTGGGTGTGTCCCTTCCTGCAGTCAGGGCTGGGGACCTCTTTTCTGTCGGGGGCCACGTGAACAGTTACGTCGTCATTCTGGGCCATGCAGGATCATCTACTGTCGGTGGCCCGCCTGCGGCTGCCCTAGCAGAGCCAGGCAATGGCTCCGTGGGCCTTGTTCGACCCAAGGTCCTTGCTCCCCTGCCCAGCCGGCACTGGGCCTGTGTGTCTGTGACACCCACCTTGCCCTGAACACGCGTGTGCCTCGGGTCACGCACACGTGAGGGCCGTGTCCTCCTGGTGCCGTCGGGAAGGTCCGTCTCCCTCCCTGAAGTTCTCCAACTCTTACCCCTCGGCAGGTGCTCACTGTGGGGTGCGGCACGAGGCCATGCTTTGTCCTCGGCCTCCCGGGGACCCTGAGCAGATGAGCGTCCTCCCCTCCTTCCAGCCCCACACCCCGGGGGCAGCACCGCGCTCAGGGCTAGGGGAGGGGTCGCTTAGTCCCCCTGCTCATGAAGCTCTCGGGGGGCTGCTGGGGATGGGGCGGGAGCAGCCGGCAGCTCTTCTGCCCCTGTGGAGCCCTGGTCCCCGGGTGGGCGGAGCCAGGGAGCGGAGATGCCACAGCCCTGAGATGATGGGTTGGAAACTCAGAAAGCTGGAGCAGTAGGTCTGCTGGTGGGAGGAGGAGCTGCCCGGGGGTAGCGGCAGAGGCGGGGGGGGGGGGCAGGGCGGGGGCGTGGGCAGCCCTCACTGTGGCCGGGCTGGGGGCGGGGGCGTGGGGGCCGGGTGGCTCCACGAGGAGGAGAAGGCCAGCAGCTCCCTGCAGGGCCCCCGGGAGCAGGGGCAGGGCCAGAGCCCGGAGTCCCTGGAGGGTGGAGTCGGGTGCAGAGGTTGGGCGGTGAGGAGAGAGCCAGGCGCCCTGGCTGTGCCGCCGCCCCCCTGCGCAGGCTCACACGGTGCAGACCACACCCATCGGCAGTGCCACAGTCACAAAGCCTCAGCGCCCTGGGCGACATGGGCACCCTGGAGTCGGCGTTCTCGGCCCTTCGCCCCTCGTCTTGTGATGGAAAGGACAGTGACTTCATCAGAGCTGGGTGGACATGTCCCCAGGGCCGGGGCATGTGGCTAGGAGTTTGTGGTTAAGGAGTGCTGCGCCCCGCCCTGCTGGGCTGGCCCAGATCACCAGCAGTGACAGCCCCGGAGCTGAGAGTGTGGCGGGAGGGCGGCAAGGCTGGGACAGTGGCACTTTCTTTCCAGTCCACCATGGCAGCTCTGAATGCCTTTGCCTCATGCTCTCAAAATAGCCACTGCCTCTCCGGTCATCAGATCTGCATTCCAGACAGGATGAAGGAAGTGGCCAAGTTTTTCACCCACAGCTACTTGATGTTCAGGAAGGGACAGGCTCCCTGCAGGCTTCCCCACGGCTACACCCAGATAGCCAGGAGGAGCTGCAACGCCAGCCTCGGGCCCTCCCCGGCCAAGGAAGGGAAGGTGGCTGGGACTGGTTTAAACCAACTGTCTCTGCTTGTGACTGGTTTAAGCCAGCCCTCCCTGACCTCTCTAGGTGGGAGAGATGAGCCGGGGCAGGCGGGCTGGCGGGGCAGGCGGGCTGGCGGGCTGGCGGGCTGGCGGGCTGGCGGGGCAGGCGGGCTGGCGGCAGCTGCAGGGGGCGCCACGATGCCTTGCCTGCTGTCCCCCCCCACAGAGGACGCTGCTGGAGGCGGCCGTGGAGAGCGTGTATGTGACCAGTGCCGGGGTCGGCCGCCTGGTCCAGGCCTATTACCAGCAGGTGGGGCGCGTCCTGCAGGAGCACGAGGCGAGGAGGCTGCAGCAGCTGCGCAGCCTGCAGGGTACGGCTCCCCGCTCCCCCAGATCCTGGCTCCCCGGATCCTGGCTCCCCCAGATCCTGGCTCCCTGAATCCCCCGCTCCCCGGATCCCCCACTCCCAGGCTCCCCGCTCCCCCAGATCCTGGCTCCCCGCTCCCCCAGATCCTGGCTCCCCCAGATCCTGGCTCCCTCAGATCCTGGCTCCCCGGATCCCCCGCTCCCCGGATCCCCCAGCTCCCCGGCTCCCTGGCTACCCCAACTCCCTGGCTCCGCGGCACCCCCGGCTCCCCCAGCACCCCTGTGCTTTCAGTTTGCAGGAATGGCGCAGAGAGTGCTTAAAATTTTATTTGGGAAGAGTTAATTTTTTCATATTTTTGCTTAATGTTTTATCTCCTACTTCATCCCCAAGGAGGTTTTGAAAAGATACACACATGCGCCATGCACCCACATGCATGCATCTACATGCACAACGCACACATAAACGCACGTGTGCATACATACAGACAACGCACAGTGTGTATATGTACATACATGACACATACGTGCATATACACACTGCATCACGCATACACACATATGTAAATGCACACATGCACATATAGCATGCACACATATGTGCTTGCACAAAACATGTGTCCATGTGTGTGCATGCATAAATGCACGTATTGACGCGCACAATACACACATGCATGCGTGCCTGTGCACACACAGACACCTACACACATGTGCACACACATACACGCATAACTGACTAAGCCAGGAAGGAACAGGGGCGGGGTGATGATCCGGGACTGGGCCCGCGGTGCCGCCTCAGGGTGGAGTGATCCTGTCTCTGAGTCTGGTGGTCAGGGAGACGGAAATGTACTAGCGCCACCCAGGTGGCCATGGGGACGGAAGGCCAGCGGTGCCCAGGTATCTGAGGAGCGAGGACGTCTCCCCTGGGCTGTGGAGATGGCACCCGGGGGAGTCCATGCTCTCTAGCAGGCCTTGTCTGGCTGCCAAGACCTGGATGTGGAAGCCATCCTCGGGAGAAGGGGTGGGCGGGTTCCCGGGGCAGGGGGTCCCGGGCCGGGCTCCCTACATGCATTTCTCGCAGCTGGGAGCAGCGGCCGCCTCTGTCTTCCCCTTGTCCCGAGAACTCGCAGCCGGAAATCAGCCAGATGGCTGCAGATCTCCATCGGGGTTCCCAGGGAGGGCTTAGCAGGAGCCAAGCACAATTGCGCCCCACTGCAGAACATTCTGGAACCCAGGCCTGGGTCTTGGTCTTCCCTCACGGGGCTCATCCCAGGCAACCCATGGTCCCTGACTGCTCTCCTTTTAAAACCCAAGAGTCCTGTGAGTCGCTGGGCCGTGGACTCCAGAGGGCGCTCCGGGGAGCGGGCCGTACCTTCAGGGGCAGCTCCCGGGAGGGCTCCGAGGGCAGCCCCCGCTGTGCCAAGTGCCCCACGCTGCCCTCTGCTCCATGAGGTCCTTGGGTGGGGAAGCTGCCCTGTTGGTCTCCCCTTTGGCCACTTGGGCCCCGGGGAGGGGCAGGCGGGCCGAGAGCCCGGTCCCAGCGCTGGGGCTGACGCTGCCATCCGTGGGAGCAGGTGCGTCACGCTCCCCCCGCGCCCCCAGCACCCGCCCCCACCAACCCTCCCAACACGCACCTGACTGTCGTATGCCCAATGGGTGCAGGTGAGCGAATGGAAAATTTCAAGCTGCGGAAGACAGAAGAGGCCGGCGACCCTCCGACAGGAAGCCAGATGGCGGGTGCAGCCCTCGGCGCCCCCCTGGCCGTGCACAACAGGTGAGGCCCCCTGCTGTGCCCTCAGTCGGGGACCCTGCATGCACCTGCTGGCCGCCTCCCGCAGCGAGGGGGCCTCCCGCCTTCGTCCTGATTCCTGCTCTATGCCAGCACCTGGGAGAGTGCCTGGCACGCATCCGTGGCGCATCCAGCTGGATGGTGGCTATCTATCCAGGCTGAAGTGGCGTTCCTAGCCCTGACCGGGCCCCTCCACTCTTGTTCAGGCTCCCCCACAGCAGGCCTGGAGGTGGGGAGCATGCGGGTGCAGGCTGGGCACCCAGGTGGCGACCTTGGCAGCCTGGGAGGAGAGCAGGGATGTGGGACCGAGTCAGGAAGCCGGATGTGGCACCGAGACAAGCGTTTTCTGTAACAGCCGCCATCGCCGTGGCCCCAGCCACACAGGTGTGTTACCTGGCAGCGCTGGCCATGGCCATGGCCCCTCCTGGCTCTGGGTCAAGGTGTCAGTGGCAGGGCTGTGCTCGAGAGGGTCTGGGAAGCTCCGTGTGTCCACGCGTGTTCAGCTTGCTGCAGAGCCGAGGTGGCTGGCTGTCACACGGCCGCCCTCCCCACCCAGGGCCACGCTCGTGTCCCCGCACGTGGCTGCACGTGACCCCGCCCCTCGGAACCACAGCTGTGTCCACGCCCGCTCATGCTTGGGAATTCTTTCTTAAACGATTTATGTATTTATTCGAAAGGCCAAGGGGGAGACAGAGAGAGAGAGAGAGAGGTCTTCCATCCACTGTTTCACTCCCCAAATGGCTACAGTGGCCAGAGCTGGGCCAGGCCAAAGCCAGCTTTATCTGGGTCTCCCACATGGGTGCAGGGGCCCAAGCAGGTGGGCCATCTTCCACTGCTTTCCCAGGCCATAGCAGAGAGCTGGATCGGAAGTGGAGCAGCCGGGACTTGAACCGGCGCCCATGTGGGATCCTTCGTCACAAGTAGTGACTTAACCCTCTTGCCACAACACCGGCCCCCTTGGGACTTCTTTTGGTGCCAGCTGCTGCCCCTGGGACCGCAGCCTGGGAGGTTCACCTGCCGTGAGGGCTCTCATAACATGGCCAGCCTGGGCTGATGGCTGCTGTTGCCGTCTGCCGAGGCCTGGGGCCACGGAACGCCATATTCACAGCCCCGGGGGCAGGGTTCAGGTCTCTGTGGGTGGAGAGACACTCAGGGAAGCCGGCGTGGATCCAGCTTCCCCGAGCCTCACTGAGAAGTGGGCAGTTACGCCTGCAGGAGAGTGGAAGACAGCGGTGCTGTGCTACGGGGGTCCGCTCCCCAGCCCTTCTGGGAGGCCGTGAGCAGGCCCAGCTGGCTGGGAGGCCCCACCAAAAGCCGGCAGCGGTTACTCAGACACCAGACACGCGCAGAAAGCTTGCCCTGACGCGCAGGCGCAGGAGCGTGGGGGCACCGGCAGTGTGGCCCCTGCTGACCACCTGCTGTTTGGTTGGCCTTGAACTGGGCGCTGGGGCCACTTCTGCAGTCCATCCGGGAGCTCCCAGCCAGTTAGCAATACACTGACGCAGGGCTGCACTGGGGGACAGCAGCCCTGGGGTCCGGCCAGCACCAGGGCTGACTCCCGGCTTAGGAAGCAAGAACGGGGGTGCCCCTGGGCCCCGCTGAGTAGGACGAGGCCGCCGCAGCTCCAGAAACCCTCCATGTGGGCATTAACAGCGGGCGGCGGGGGCCCTGCTCCTGGGCTGCGAGGCCCCGGCTCGCCCTGGCTTTCGCGCCTCAGACTGGGGGGTGCAGAGGCATCACGTGGCTTTCCTGCTCGATGCAGATCTGCACCCCAGCCTCACCACGCCAGCTCTGCAAGTCTGAGGGGAGCAGGGCCGGGGTTGCCCCACCCCCACCAAGGGACGCTGGTGGCCGTGGTCCAAGGGCTTCTCCAGGCCCGGGGCGGCAGAGGGACCTCAGCAGTCGCCTGCTCCGAGCTGGATGGCGTCGCCTCGTGGGCCCCTGCCTGGCTCGGGCCGCGGGCCCTCCGCTCACTGCCTTCTCTGCCTGCTGCAGTCTCTAGTGGACTTGGCCCCTTGAGCATGGGTGGGGGTGCTGTACCGTCCCGCAGAGCGCGGCCCTGGGCTGTGCCACGTGAGTTAGTTTCTCTTCCCCCTCGGCCCAAAGTAGGGCTCCACGGTGCCAGGGACTGAGCCTCTCACTCACACCTCTGTCTCAACCCAGCGCGGAGCCCGGCAGGTGGGACACGCCTGAATCAGTGGGTGGCAGGGTGCACGGACGGGCGGATCCATGACGGACGGCCCCTCCCCCCAGGATGCTGTCACAGCAGACGCGGTTCCTGGCCCAGTTCTCCGCGCACCAGCAGACCCGCCTGGACACCTGGAAGCAGAAGGCCAGGGCCAGGGACCACCTGGAAGCCCAGCTGGAGACCCAGCTGCAGGTACGGGCACGGACAGGGCGATGGGCGGAGCCGAATCGGCTCTGGCGCCTCCCTCTGGGGCTGCCTCGGGCTCCCCACGTGAGCGTGAGCCCCTGGGGGGTGGGCAGGGCCTGTGGTGACCCCTGCGTGTCTGTGACAGGGACCTGTGCTGGGGTCAGGGCTGATGCCCGTGCCCTCCATGCAGCCGGCAGGGGGCGCAGCTGGGCACAAGCGGGTGGGGTCCACCCTACTGCTGGCTGCTCCCTGGGCCTCTCATCCCTCGCTGCACCATCTGTAAGGTGTGGGCGGTGGGAGTGGGGACGGACAGGCGTGTGGCAGGAGCTGCCCGGGGCGGGTCTGCCTCCCCACTGGCCGCAGACCGGCACCCATCAGCCGCCACCCCTGAGTGAGAGCGGGGGGGGGGGCAGCAGGAGGCCCCGCTGACACCCTCTTGTCTGTCTGCACCCAGGAAGCCGAGCAGGACTTCCTGTCGCAGCTGGCCGCCCTGGCCCGCGTGCCGCTCCCTGACAGCACCAAGCGCGAGCTGCCAGGTGAGTGGGAGGGCATCGCTGAGACACCGGCTGCCCCCCTAATCCCCAGGGACCTGCTGTGTGGCCCGCGGTGACACGCTTCCCTCTCTGGACTTCCGTGTCCTTGTCTGTGAGCCTCGCCCACCCCTCCACCCCCAGACCATTCCAGCTCCTGGAACAAGAAGCCCTCCTCCTCGGCCGGGGACATCACTGCCCTGTCCCTTACTGCCGCCTGTGGGTGCAGGAGGAGGGTGGGGGGCCTCACACCCGCAGCTGGAAGCCGTGTGGGCCTGGGGAAGCACTTTGTCCCCCTGGGCCTCGCCTTCCCCCTCTGTTCAATGGGTGCAATAGTTCTGAGTATAGCGCTGGCCTGCAGAAGGTGCTCACGAAATGGTGGGCTGGGTGGGCAGTTGATGGCAGCCAGGGAGCCACGCCGGGCTCACGTGTCGTTTACAGAGAAGCCCCTCAGGACCAAAAGGAAGAAGGCCCTACCCCGGGAGAGAGGGCCCCCAGATGCACCCCTAGACGAGGAGCCTGCCTCAGGGGAGCAGCCGCCCGCTATACACAGGTACAGCCCCCAGCTCGTTCCCATGATGCTCGCTGAGGACCCAGATCCCAGGCAGGAACACCCCCATCCCCCAGAGGCCTGAGCGCCAAGGGGATGGTGGTGGTGATGACCGGAAGTGCTGGCGTCTCCGTGATTGTCCTGGCTGGGCACCTGGGGCCAGGGGCCCGTGAGCCGGCTCCGCGCTCTGCAGGGCCAGGAGCCAGCGCGTCACAGTGGGGTGTGCAGCGACGCGGGTCCGCTGGGCGCCTCCCCAGTGGGAGCTGGAGCTGTGCTGGCCTCTTAACAACGCGCCGGGTTCCCGGTCGCTGCCTGCTCCCTCCGCCCGGCGGACGAGGCACAGCCTGGGGACGCGCGTGGGCCCGCAGCTCTAACGCACTGCGTCTCCTCCGTGTTCTAAGCGGCAAAAGGCTGAGTCAGCAGGAGGGTGACGCTGTCGACGGTGAGAGCGGCAAGAAGATGCTCAAGAAGAGAAGCCGCTTGTAGCCTGGACCCCCCATCCCCCACCCCCGGTGGGGGACGGAGCCTGCAGCCCCGGCCCAGCCTGCATGCGGAAGGGAGAGCTGCCAGGGCAGACTGATCTCCACGCGGCCCCGCAAGCTGCACAGCTGAGCGGGGGCTGCGTCCCGGCGCCGTGTCCAGGACCGGAAGCGTGTGAGGCTCTGCCGACCACCTGCACTTTCCTGGAACACACTGACTGCGCTTGGTTTCCAGCCCTGGCGCGGGTCCTCTGGGTCTCCTCCTTCCTCGAGCCCCCTCCCCAAGGTTGAGGCCGTCTCCTGCCGGCCTTGGGGCCTCCAGCTCAGCAGGGTTTCCGGCCTGGCAAGCTTGCTGCTGGGTCCTTGTCTCTGTCACCGCCATCTCGCTGCTCCCTCCCTCGCCTGCCCGCTGGCCATGGCCGCCAGTGTTCCCATCCAGAGCCTCCCCGGCTCTGGTCCCTTCCCTGGCTCTTGCCAGATCACCCCGTAGGGATCTGAGTCAGGGGGCTCAAAGGACCCCAACGCAGACTCTGGAGTCCCTGGTCCCTGGCTCCCCTGGGGACCCACAGTCACAGCGGCTCGGTGGCACTCGCCCAGCCTTCCAGCCTCACCTGGGGCGGGGGCGGGACCCTCCTGGGCACCCCGGGCCCCTGGGGTGGACATGACCAGAGACTTCCAGACCAGCCCCACGCAAGCCACTGCCAGGAGGGGGCCTTTTCCATCTGCAGACAAAGCTGCCGTTGTCCCCAGCACCCGGGGCATTCGGGGTAAGATCATTCTTCAAGGTGCGCGGAAGCGGCAGGAACAAGATGGAGTCGCCTACGTCAAGCCCAACCCGACAGAGCCGGGGGTCCCGCGGGGGGTGGGGGGGGCATGGGAGCCGGTGCCGAGGTCGCCGGGCACAGTGTGTGCGTGATGACGTCTGCAGGAAGCTGCAGTTCAGTCACGCGCGTGGGGACAGCTCCCACAGCCCTCGGCGCCAGCAGCCAGCCTCCAGGACCTGCGAATTCGCCCCCCAGCGTCTCCTGGGGCCCCGCCCTGCCCGCACTCGTGTCGTGGGTCAGCGCCCTGCTCTTCCCTGAATAAACCTGCTTGTTTTCAGAGCTGCTGTCTCGGCTGCCCTCGGTGCGGGGTCGGGCAGTGCCCAGGCCTCTGCCTGCAATGGGTGCTCCAGACGTCCCTGGGAAAATGCATTGAAACTGAGTTTGCTGCAAAAAAGCTTGGACAGCCACATGTGGTGTTTTATAATATGCATACCCGTGACCTTCGTGAAGACCCTTTCGTACGGATGGACATCTTTTTTTTTTTTAAGATTTATTTTTACAGTGCCAGTGCCGTGGCGTATGTAGTGGGCAAAGCCACTGCCTGCAGTGCTGGCATCCCATAGGGGCGCTGGTTCAAGTCCCGGCTGCTCCACTTCCAATCCAATTCTCTGCTATGGCCTGGGAAAGCGGTGGAAGATGGCCCAAGTCCTTGGGGCCCTCCCTGCACCTGCGTGGGAGACCTGGAAGAAGCTCCTAGCTCCTGGCTTCACATCAGCCCTGGTCCAGCACTGTGGCCATCTGGGGAGTGAACCAGCAGGTGGATGGAAGATCTCTCTCTCTCCTCTGCCTCTGCCTCTGCCTCTCTTCAACTCTGCCTTTCAAATAAATAAAGAAATTTTTTTTAAAAAAAAAATAGTTATCTTTACTTATTTAAAAGGCCGAGTGTCAGAGAGAGAGGAAGAAGGATCCTCCATCCATCTGCTGGTTCACTCCCCAGATGGCTGCCAGGCCATAGTCAGGAGCCCAGAGCTCCATCGGGGTCTCCCACGGGTGCAGGGGCTCAGGTACTGGGGCCGTTCTCCGCTGCTTCCCCAGGCGCATCAGCAGGGAGCTGGATGGGAAGTGGCGCCGCAGGACTTGAACCAGTGCTGTGACGGGTTACCCTGAGGCCGGCTCCCTGGAGACCACCAGGTCCAACCCTAAAGCTGCTGGTCTAAGAAATCTCCCCGCTGCCCACCCCGACTCCCGCGTCCTGCAGGTGGCACCAGGCTGCCACGTGGGCACCCTTTGCTTCCTACCCAGAGCCCCCTCTGCCCCAGGGAAGGAGGGGTCCCCCAGGGCCACACCCCAAGGGCATTCGCTCCCTGGCCTGCCCCAGCTGCTGTGGGCGGGGGGCGGGGCATGGGACTGGGTAAAGATGTCAGCCTCTGTGTGCCCCTTGCAACTGGGCACTCACAGCCCTAAGCCTGAGCACCCCAGTGGCTTCCACCAGGACACTGGCTCCCTGGTTACAGGAAGACAGACGGGCTGCTCGGGCGTGTCCCTGGGCACAGGTGCAGGCAACCAAGAGGCGTAGGGCCTAACAGGCTGAGCCGTGTGGGCTGGAAAGGAGAGGTGGCACGAGCCCCAGGCCACGGCAGACTCCCTGCCCACACTGGAGCCTGTCCCAGTTCTTGCCGTGGGCTGAGGGCTGCTCTGGGGGGGGGGGAGTGGAGGTGGCATGGCAGGGGTCACAAGCCGTGATACAACCCCAGCTCTCGGGCCTCTCCGCTGCCCTGCCCATCTCCCCTTGCGGAATGCACCCACCCCCGTAAGTGTCTTGCGCATGTCCAGTGCCGTATTCTTGTCCTAGGCTCTGGCGCTGGACAGCTGAGGCTCAGCCGCCCTCCCGTCTCTAGGACTCCAGGCCCAGACACTGCCTGTTCCCTCTCGGGCTCTGGAACAACTCAGCCGACTCTCTCCTGGTTTAGGGAGCAGGTGCAGGGCAGGCCACGGAGGGGATGCGGGAGGCCAAGGTCCGGCCCGAAGGCCACAGTCCGCCCAGCTGCTGCACCCCCCAGGCTGCACTGCGGGAGCACCGCTCTCGAGCAGGGAGGAGGTGCTGCGAGGAGCTCGCCTGTGCGCCCAGAAGCCAGCGCCAAGAGCTCAGGGCTTCCAAACGCAACGCCCGGGAGAGGAAGGGCAGGGGTTGGCGGGGCCTCCCGCTCCAGCACAGGTGCTCCTGTCCACCGTGAGCTGGCGTCCCACGTGGGCTCTGAGCACCGCCTGACAGCCCAGAGCCCGGCATGAGGGACGATGCCCAGGCTGGACGGGTCTCCGAGAACACACCTGAGCCGTGATGGCCCTCCTCCAGGGAGCAGGGGCAGCGGGAGCGGGGCCGTGGCCCTTCAGCCAGGAAGACGTCTGCAGCTCTCCCTGCACCGAGCTGAGCAGAAGTGCGAAGCTGCTGGGGCCTTCGGTGTGGGGACCCACTCTTCGTGCCCTCTCACTTCGTAAATGGACTCGGCCTGAGAGCAAGTGCCATTGCACACTCATGGCCCTTGACGGCAGCGTGAGAGCCACGTGCACCTGCCCGGGCAGCCACACTGTGCCTGCAGAGGCTTAGCAGCAGGTCAGGCAGAACCACCTCCCCTTTGGGAGGCCACAGGACACGTCAGGCAGTGTGTGTGGGCGGTGCCGGGACATAGCCTGGCTTCCCAGCCGCGGCCCTGCTCTATTCTGCCTTCTGACTTATAAGAGGTGAGCATACGCTGTGGGTGCAGATGGACAGACCACCATCACCATCACCACCTCCACCACCATCATCACCACAACCACCATCACCATCATCACCACCACCATCACCACCACCACCACCAGCATGACCACCATCACCACCACCACTATCACCACCATCACCACCACATCACATCACCACCACATCACCACCATCACCAATCACCACCACATCACCACATCACCAATCACCACCACATCACCATCATCACCACCACCTCCACCATCATCACCACCATCATCATCATCACCATCACCACCATCACCATCATCACCACCACCTCCACCATCACCACCACCATCACCACCACCACCACCAGCATGACCACCATCACCACCACCACATCACCATCATCACCACCACATCACCACCATCACCACCACATCACCACCATCACCAATCACCACCACATCACCACATCACCACCACCTCCACCATCACCACCACATCACCATCATCACCACCATCACCATTATCACCACCAACAACAACGCTACCATCATCATCACCACCACCTCCACCATCACCACCACCACCACCATCATCACCACCACCATCACCACCAACAAC